>JAWNBB010013111.1:0-11503 GCA_036325645.1 Balantidium ctenopharyngodoni
GGGGATTGGGGATTGGGGATTGGGCCCAATCCCCAACTATTTCTGCATTCCCTTTAACTAAAACAAAATTATTTTTGCTATGTCCTTTATTCACAATTCCTTGATATTTTGAATAATTTTTTTCCGTCTTAAAATTCTTCTCTCCCTCTTTCTTACTGTTTTACTTTTTTCGAATAAAATATTTACGCAAATGCGTTTGACAATTCCTTTCGATCTCTCCCTTTTATACTCACCTACAACATCGGTAATTTACTCAAGTTTCGTTTTTATGTCTCCATCATTGCAACACAACAACCATTTTCTCAATTTGTTTTTATGAACGATGAGTGTCCATATCCTTCCACTGTCCCTCTTCCATTGTCAACTGTTCTTTCATTCACTACGCATTTATTTCATTTTTCTTTTGACAGCGTTACGCCCCCTACAAAAGAACAAAATGTTTCCTTGTCTTTTTTGTTATCCATACGGCGTTTCCGTATTGATTATTTACAGATTAATAAAATAAATCCCACATAAAAATGAGTAAAATAAATGATCTCAAAAACCTTCGCGATGCCAATAACATCTCCAAAAAGCATAACAATACCGAAGAGGAGGACGAGATGGACAGTGTAAACGGAATCATTAACAATAATGACAATATCAACGACAATCAAAGTATTCTCGGCAATATCAACAGCATTAGCGGCAATCAGTTATGAAATAAAAGTGATAAAAGTGTTACAATCAAAGAGGCAATTCCTGACGATGGACGGCAACAAAAGCAACAAGCGAGTCGAATCGCGATCTCAGCATGAGATGAGCTAAAGCAAAAAGAAGCCCTTCTCATGACGGAAGTTCCCCAAACATTCGATTCAAAAGATTTATTCTCGTTTCATGATTGAATCGTTCCGGCAGGAAAAAACGCGAAGTTGTGTTTAATAAATGATCCATTCAATAAGAATATTCGCGTGACTGAAATCGCAGATCATTTCTCTTTTTACGAACCGACTTCAGTTATCGTTCTAATCGGAGCAAATACAAATAAAAAGGTAAAATTAATGGCAGGCTTATCGCGCTCGGCTTTGAACTGCAGAGCAGTGATCATTGATAGTGGCATACAAACCGGGATCGAAAGGTTTTGTTGACGGAAAAATATAACATTAATCGGTGTCGCACCTGAAAGTCAGATTGAATACCCGAAAATTAATCCCGAAGAGTTCTCTAAGACGTTACTAACAAATGGACATAGCCATTTTATTTTATGAGGTAAGAACGATAAAACATTGCAATGGGGGCAAGAAGCGAAGTTCAAGATTAATTTAGCGGAGAGGTGAATACACGGACGTAAAGGAGGATACCCTTACGTGAGCAAATGTGTCGGTGTGATCCTGGGAAACATTCCAAGTTGCATTGATGAAATTTTGATGTTTATCGAACGCAAATGGCCTCTGATATGAATAGAAGATTCAGATTTGTCTCATAATATTAAAGAAGTGCGATACGGAAACGAGGACGATGCAATGACATATGGAGAGAAGGTAAACACAATCGCAAAATATTCTAAATTGCTTGAAATTGATGACGATAGCGAGAACTGAGCGGCTAGTATACATTGATGTTTAACATTAAGTTTTTAAAACATTGGAAACGAGGGATAGATTTATAAATATTAATAATAAGTAAACTCCTTATTTTAAATGCAATGCATTGCATTGCATTCATTCACATCCGTTTTAAAGTGGAGGAAATAGAAATAATGATCACAAATACGATTTTAAAAAATGAATTTATGTCAAATATCTTCAATTCATTCACTTAGTCATCTTGTCGTTGATTATAAATCACTCCCTTGATCGTCACGATCGATAACTAAATCAAACACTTTCTCATGATACCCTTTCCCACTGTTATATCGCAATAACAACAACATAAATATTTTATGAAGGGAATCGTTGTTTCCCCCGTTGATATCTGCATGATAATTATTAATAACATTATTATTCACATTTACCATCGTATCATATCAGCGCATATACGCCGTTTAAATAAAGACGCGATATCATTTCAATTTGATTTTATAATACACGTAAACGCTTTAGTTTGTAATAAATAAAAAATGGAATTATGCAATAAATAATTACGACTTAAATAGTTGTTTCATGTCTAAATTATTTTGGTTATCACTACACACCGACCTCTCTTATGATGATGTAAAATAATCATTTGTTGTTAATTGATAATAACCAAAACCGAATTAATTAGTTGATTATTCTTGATCTTTCGCCTTCATGCCACGTTTATTTTTGAATCATCTTTCACGAATTACGTTTTGAACGACATCCGGATTGCTTTCGCTTTTTATTTTATAATTGTTAATGTTTAATTCTTCATTCGTGTCATTGAATTGGTTTACGCTTTGAAGTGTTTGGTATTTTAGCGGGTTGTCTACTTCAAGAGCCTTAATGCTGCCGCTTTTCGGTTTATCATTGTTAATATTAAACACTTCATTTGTTCCGTTGATTTTATTCGTTGTTTGATGCGTTTGGTATTTGAATTGATTATCCACGTCATCATCACACAGTTCGTCATTAAAATCTTTGAAATGGTCTTTGATGTTATCGTCAAATCCATCGATTTCGTCATCTTCTTCATCTCGCTGATCTGGTTGTTTTTTACGGGTGTTAGTACGGGGAGTGAAGGACGGTTTGAATATATTTTTCAACGCGATTTCCTTTTCCTTACGCTTGCGCATTTCGTCCCTGTACATTCTATCAAGGCTTTCTTCTACTTCTTTTTTAGGTGCCTTTTTATTATATTTCTTCATTTCTTCTCATTCTTTCTGTTTTTTATCTTCTATTCATTTCTTTATTTTTTCGTTTTTTTTCATTTCCCATTCCTTAAACTTTGCGAGTTTGTCTACGAAATTATTTCCTGTTTGCTCCTTTTTACATTTGTTAGAGACATCGTTTTTCGCGCGTTCTGCTTCTTCTTTTGCTTCTTTAGATTCGATTTTTTTCCTTTGTTTTTCCTGTTTCTTCCGTTCGAAGCTTTGCTGGCGTTCGATGAAAGTTTTATTTGATTTAAATATTTCTTTTGAGGCTTTGTTTATTTCCGGAACTGGACGAATCCGCGCCAATTCGTTTTTATCTTTTTGTTCCTTTAAAATTTTGATTTTGTCATCACGTGCCTTTCAATTCGTTTTAAATCTTTCATACGTTTTCGTGAATTCTACAGGATTAGCCGTGGTAACTTCATTAGTATTCTTATTAATTGTTTTTTTATTTTGTAGGGTTAATTCGGTTTGATAGCTGCTCGTTACACATGAAATGCTTTTTTGGTGTTTCCCTTTCTTAACTTCTGTTTTAGTCTCCTTACCAGGAGTATCGTAAATACCGTCGGTATTTTTAATAGTGATATTTGATTTTCTTCCGTTCTTTTTAGCGGATTTATTCTTGGTGTAGCAGATAGGTTTCGTTTTTATTCGTCTCTTTTCTTCCTTCGATAGTAAAGTAACATCGATGGTTTTAAACCGTTTTTCATTTTTGTGGACATGATTACCGTCTTCTTTATTTACGCCCGGCTCTTCGAGCCGGCTTTCTAAGACTGTTTCTCCTTGTTTTTCTTCAGTTTTCAAATCATTCCCAGCCTCGGATATCTTTGTGTCAATTGGTGTTTCAGTCAACTGTTGAATGTCTTTCGTTATTCCCGGTTCGTTATTGTTCTCATTCTCTACTCTCGTTGGTTGCTGATCTTCTTGAACTAAAACGTGAAAAACTTTAACATGAACTTACATTTTATCTCTTCTTCTTTCGGGACTTCGACGTTGATATTATTATCCATTTTTATTGATATTTGTTATATTATTGATTAACATTACTTTAGGAATATATTAATCAAATTAGAATAGAAGCGCTTACAATCCCTCATTTAAAGATAAATATTTCAAGCCACGACCGGGCAATACGCAAGGAGAAGGCCTAATTTAAAAATTAAAAATTGAATTTAAATTATCAGAATATGAATAATAATATTTATTGTATTATGTATAAAAAATAATGCAACTTACATTTCTATAAGTTTCACTCAGGTGCTATTTTGTGACATCTTCTTCCTCCCTAAAAATTTGACTTCTTTCTCTCGGTCTTTGTGGGCTCATTCGAAGATTTCATTTGGAATTTTTGTAATGCTGATATCGATATTATTATCGCAGATATAAACACTTGTTCTTTGAATGCTTCAGACTCTCTTCTCTCCTTTCTTTTCGGTGTTTGCCTGTGAATTGCATGTGCTTGTGCTTAATGAACTAACAACTTTTCCTTCTTTGTAACTGCTTGTATCGCTTACTTGAAATAACGACACGTTTTTTGGTACTTTATTTAAACAATTCACGCAACGACATTTGTCATTGCATTGTCCTCCGGATTTAAAGCATTCGCAATATTTTTTATTGCATCCAGACTTACTGCAAGTGCAGGACATAGTAAATGAACTTTCGACTGGTTTTTCTTCTTCGCAAGTCGGTTGGTTACAGCAATCTTTACAGTCGCAGTCAATACAGAACTGTCCCTTAGCATAACATTCGCAGTACTTTTTTAAGCATTTCGTCTTGGAACAAGTACATTTGGCAATTTTTGTTTTTGTATTTTCGTTTTTCTCTTTTATTTTCTCGAGCATCCCCTTTTTGAAGTTGATCGGAGTTGCTTGTTCTTGCGGTGAGTAGTAAAATTTTAATGTTTGGAAGTTTGAATTTGTAAGAATGGTAGGTGTAAAATTGGGATTTGCATTTGGATTTGTATTTTCTTTTGATAGGATAATCGGGAGAAATGGCGAGGAATATTGGGCTTTGTTTTTGAATATCGGAGTAATAATTTTAATAGGGTCTTCTGATTGCATCGCTCGGTTATTAAATTTAAATTCAAATATTTAAAATTTAATATTTAAATATCAGAGTCGGAGAATATAATATAAATGTTATTAATAAGAAACATTAAATTAATAAGGAATAATTATTTATTTATTGAGGCTTTGGTGTGTCGGTTGAGGTTAATTATTATTTAATTGCTGCTAATGAGAGAGGTAAATAATGCCTGGGTTTGTATTGAAATGAATTAGTGAATTTAAATAAATAAAGATGATGATGATGTTGTTGTTGTTGTCGTCGTCGTATTTTTGAGTTTTGTGTTGATAAATTAAAATGGGAAAATGGAAGTTATTTTAATATGCGAATGATTGGTTATTAAAGATATGATAATTGATAGGTGTTTATTTGTATAAAAGACACTTGTGGGGTTTAATACGTCATAGTATTATAACCTTTTAGTTATTTAAGTGATAGGGCTTTGGTTTATACTATCATGTTATGGAATAAAATTAGGAGCAAAAGGAAAGAATAATTAAAACAAATTTATGTTGATTTCATAGTTGTTGGGCTTTGATTAGTATAATTACGAATATATAACGTTGCGCAAAGATAATCAGGTTATTATTATTCTTCTTCGGGAGAGAATATCGAGTAATTAATAAAAATAATGTTACAATTGTTTCTCTATAAAATATCTTATTAACATTGCTCAGTATCTGGTTTTTCATTTATTTCCTTTAATAATTAACGTTTGATTGCAATAATTACTCCTACATTTCCAATACGTTCCCATACATTAATACTATTGAAATATGCATATTGAATATGTTTTTACTTTGTTTACTTGGGAATTTAAGCAAAACCGTTTGTGAAAACGAACTAAAAAAAAATATTTTCCAACGGAGACAGATTATAGACAATACCCTCACTTTCCAATGAAGAACACTACTACTTGGTAAGATATCCGAAAAACAATTCAATTCAGAAATTAAAGATACTTAAACATGTACATGAACATGAACATCCTAAAAAAATACCTTAAATAATATTACAACATAATTATGTAAGAATCCGCAAAACGAGTATCAAGAATACCTTCTATAAAAGATAACTCAAGAAACAATCGAAATAACAACCCCCTTAAGAAACATATTTAATAAATAAACCAAAACAACATCCAAATCCCCTTTAACCAACAATTTTTATCCGTCTTTAATACTACCTCCTATCCTATACTAATACACCTTTAATACCTTCATTATTTCCATTTTTTATTCAGAATCCTCCTTAATCACATTTAATAATTACACAATTTAATAATTAATCATCATCATCATAAAATTAACAATAATAACTAAAAACAAAATCGTAACCTTATAAATAATCCCTACTCTCTTCATCCCATTATTACCCTACCAAAACCCAAATTTATACCTCATTAAATTACACTTTCTATTATATTTAATATCTCACCCCAAGACATCGCTTCATTTTTCCATTATTTAGTAATTTATATTATTTATAATTTAATTCTCAAATTCTATTTATAACCTCATTAAAATTCAAATAGAAAACCGGATATTTTATTTGCTCATCAAATAAACCCTTGTACTTATCCTTCAAGGGCCGATCCTTCAATCATTCAACATAAATTCAAAAGGTTCTACATATATTACTGGAACCTTTCTCTCTTTTATATTCATGAATGAATTTAGCAAATTTAACTCAAGTCGTATTTGTGTTCGTGATCATAATTATTTCAAATGGGCAATTCAAATTCAAATCGTTTCAATACCTTTCCTTGGCAGTTTCTAAGGAATTCGCTGAGGTTTCACGAAAAATTCTTATGCTAAAGGTCTTGATTCTCCCTCGGAGATACTTTCAATTTACGCTTTCATCGCAAAGGGTTAAGCATTTCACCAGCTTTTCCGATTGCGGAAATTTTTTGCTGATGTTGATTCAGTCGATGAGTTTGTCATGTGGAAGCAAAGATTTGATGTATGTTCTATTTCAGTCATTGGTTTGCTGCCTTTGGTTTTGTCGTTTTATTTTCATTAGATTATCTGAATAATATTTCTGATTGGGATTATTTAAAACAATCCCCTCCTGAACCTTCTGATTGATCCTTATACAGGTATCCGTTTCCATTTCATCTTCAAAGGGGCTCTTCGAAGACGTATTAGGGTGTCTGCTTATATTCCCCTGCATTTTCGGAAGTTTTATCTTATGATTTACTTCTCTGTCAAAGATATTTTCAATGATTTCATTATAGAACCTCTCTTTCTCCCGGATTTTCCGGAATCGAATTCTTTGCACGTTGCTGTCCCCGCTGACCTCAGAGCACTTTAAATTACAGCATAAATAATTATCACCGTCTTTGCTGCTCATATTCATTTCGCCATCGTATATTTGATTAATAATCATTTTCGTGGTTCACAGGCAGTTATCAATGGCCTTTGTTTTGTCGAATGATTCATGCAGGTTGATGAACTCTTTCTTTTGCGTGTTCAACAGCTTCAGGATGTCATTATACGAGTAATTGACGTTTTCATCGTAAATGTTTATTTCGAGTTTCATTGTATGCGTTGAACTCGTAAATCACTCGAATTGGTTTCCGTCGTCCAGTTCAGTCGGGGCGTTCCTTGATATGATTTTTTCTGTTTTTATTGTGATATGCACGATCTTCTCCTGTTTCTCCGCGGGACTGTTGCTGAGAACGAATCATAAAATATTAAATAATATTACACGGAAGTATACATACTCAATATATATTTCACTTAATCCTTTTATTTTATAGTTTATCGCTATGTTTTTAGTTTGGCAAAAGATATAAAAATAATTAGCGAAGAAATTCAGGATCTCGTTTAAGTTAATGTGTTTCCTCGTTGTGTGGGGGATGCCGCTGAATCAGCTACCGAACACTTCATCGGTTCATAGCAAATCACTTAAAAACTCGGTTTGGTTCTCGATGAAAAATAAAATGAAATTTTTAATAATTGGATGCTTTGTGTTTGATGTCTCAGGGTTCTCACTCTCCTTTTTTCGGAGCTGGGTGATATACTGATTATATCAAGAATCCGTGTTCAAAAGTATTTTATCTAATTGCGTTTGAAGCAGTGCAATATCTTCGTTGAAGTAGTTTATTCACCTTATGTTCGAGTTAATTCAAATGAGTTGTCAGGATATGCACTCTTTATTCTTCCATATTCACCGCGTCGCGGTGACCTTGTACCAGAGGTAATTATTATAGTCGCCGTTATATCAATTTACTTTTTTAGAGTTGATGTTTTTATTGTCATTCACAGGCATCTCGTGGCTGGTGTTGCCCTTATCCGTCATAGAATTTCGAGTTTGTTGAGTATTTGAATGACTTAACTCATCGGCGTTAATTACGAATGGGAATGAAAATGTGATACTACGAGTCCCGTGTCAATCCAAATGAGAAATGTTTTTTTCGAAACTGTCGAGAAAGGGTTCACTGATTAAATCATTAAAACTTGTGATGTGATTTTTGTTTAGTTTCTTCTTGAATCAGCTTATGACATTTCCCCCTTCCGTGTTCAGGTGAATTATTTTGTAATTGGGTATACTGACGATAAAGCAGGGTATGCGCACACTGTCATTGAATATCGAGTTTAAAATATTATAACTTTTTTTAAACGAGTCGTACAGCGCCCATCATTGCCGAATCCCCTTTTGAAATGTATATCACACGACCATATCAAGCCCAAAGCCGAAGGCCACTTGAAGAATCGAAAATGAAAGTGTAAAAAACGACAAATTCTCTTTATTACATAGCGCGATGAATAAGAAAACAAGCGAGTTTATTAGATAGTACAAGCACGCTATTGTTATTTTCACATCGAGTAATAAACTGGAAAACAAACTGATAACAAGCGACGAAGAGTGATTGTAAATAGTCACTTCAATGTCAGGTTTGCTTGTGTTGAGCATATGATATACACCGATTATTTCTATGACTAACTTAATTATTAAATAATTCCATTCGCTGAGTTTGGGAATGAGCATGTAAGAAAATAATAACACGAACGTGAATGTGTAAACGAAAAGCAACGGGTGCGAATAGTAAAAGTAAAGGTCGTTAAAGGTTAGTAGAATGAATATCGTCAATAGTATCACTCAACGCTTGAGGAAATGTTTGAGGAAAAACTCGCGGAATTCCTTTTCCTCGCCTTCATAGAAGTATCAGCATTTTGAAAGGAAATAGTTTTTCGAGTCTTTTTGGAAAAGGTTACTATTTGGGTATTTTTCGGGTTTTGCGCTTTTAAACGAAGATGCTCACTTTGGTTTAGTCATTCTGATATTTGTGGGGCTTGATAAAAAGGAGTGGTTATATATTTGAGAATTTGTGTCGAATGTGGATAATGTGTTTTTTAACATTTTTTTCTGATTATTTAAATGCTTTTGTTTATTATCATTAATAATAATAATTGATAATTTAGGTATTTAATCATATTATAATCAACAGGAATGAGATAGTTATTTTACATATTTTTTTGAATGTTGTGTCGGGATAATGAAGAGGGGAGGAAAGGAGGATATTGTGGATATTCTTTAATGTTGAGAATTGTTTGTGATATGTTGTAGGGGATTTACGCTGTTAAGATAAGGAAAATATTATTTAGATGGCGTTTACATTACGGTTGTTAACCTTGACACAATTATTATTTTGTATAAAATGCGACTAAAACTTGAATAATAATATTATTAATTACGTGTCACCGTGGGATGGTTTCACAAGAGGATAAACAAATAACAATAATATATCACTAAACACTTTTTAGTTATTTATTCTGTTCTCTTTGCTGTGTCTAACATTATCAGTCGAGTACGCAATGTAAGCAAACTAAATACTTCACAATGTAATTCCAATTACATAAGATTGCATTAAATACATGCACTCTCAAATAAAAATATTTATAACATTATTATTCGAAAATGTCTTCAACTGCCCACCATCAAACAATTTGAATATCCCAAACAAATTCAAATATAATCGAATATCTTATACAAAAGCTCGAATCAAAAACCAAACACCTCGCATATCAAACGAATATGGTATTAAATGGAAACAATTTCGAGTCCTGATTGTTACAGAAAAAGGAAATTCTGAATTTTTTCAATGATATCGAAGATAATCTCAAGCAAGCTTCATGCGCGATTAAGGCCTGACTCACCGAAAACAGAAGCATAACTTACGCAAATAATAAAAGCAACGAAATGTTAAAGGAAACAATCAACGAATTGAAACGAAATAATCATTGATGACTCGTTGAAAATGAGAATTTAAAATATCAAATTAATCAAATGAATAACAATGTTGACGTGAATGACTGATGCACTACGAACATGCAAAATGAGAGTGGTAAATCCAATAATAACAAGAACTCGGAATTGGTATATCATTGCAGTAAAAATAGTAACTTGAGTAACGTCAGGGACATCATCAACAATATTAAAAAGAATAAAGATGAGGTACGGAAGGTTGTCAAAAGGCACTTTAATGGAAGTGATGACAAAGAGGAGACAAGAATGAGTGGTGGGAGTAGAAGAGAGCAAAGAAAACAAGAAATATGAACGAGGATAATGAGTAGCCCGGAGAACGTTAATATATTAAGTAAAAAAATCGGTCACAATTTCATGAATAGGCTTCTCAGTCCGGATTGTAGCGATGAATATATTGACAAAGTAGAGGCGATCTTACTGCAAAAGGAACGGGAAGAGGGGGAGCAAACATATTATAACGATACAATTCCCATAAGAATCAGAAATAAAATAGAATCAAAGTCCAAGTCAAAAGAGAAAAACAAGAAAAGAAGTTGATCGAATTCATTCACGGCATGTCGTAGTTCGAGATCAAGTAACGTAAGGAAAGATTTTGTAAAGTCTTTACGTGAGTATCCATGTCCAAATAATATTAGAATAAATCAGCATAAACCTCGAAATGAACAATAATGCGACTATTTATTATAATTTAATATCGTTCTTTATACTTGTCCACGCTCTCACCTTGTTTATTTTAAATATAAATTTTATTTAACACAATATCAGAATTATCAATTCAAAATAAATTGTTTGCTATAAAAAATACCTAATGAGTGAAACGAAAAGAAGACATTTCGCTTTATTCACTTATGGTAATGTGTTTGTTTTATGTGGAAGGCATTGGATTGACATGTGAATAAATAGGTAGAGAATATGATTAGTTTTGCGTAATGGTTTGATGATAATTATACAGTGAAGAAAAGAAAGTACATGGAATTGGAAAGTGGAATCTTTAGATATTATTATTGTTATTATTGTTATTATTTGTTCATAAACATATTCGAAGACACAAATAAATTGATGTTATAAGTGTCGATTAAATGAATTAGTTAATTTTAGACAACAGGGAATAAGATGATTAGATGAATTACATTTGAAGATAAAATAAAGTTTGTATTAATTTAAAACTAAAACACTGGGAATTATCAAAAAAAGTTATTAGTATTGTATTTTGAATATAATGGTAACTTACCGAAGTTGGAAAGGAGTTTGTGTATTGTTATTATTCATTGTTTTATATTTAATATATTTACTCATTATTTAGAAAAAATCAAATGTTTGGGGATTGGGCCCAATCCCCAATCCCCAATCCCC
>JAWNBB010013137.1:0-13413 GCA_036325645.1 Balantidium ctenopharyngodoni
GGGGATTGGGGATTGGGGATTGGGCCCAATCCCCAATTTCTCCCTTTTTATTATTATCCTTTATCCTTTTCTTGACCTAATAATAATTAACAACTATCATTATCATCACCAATCCCTCACCAAAAACTTCTGACCATCACATTCTGAATAATTTAGTCAAGCTTTGACCTTATAAATATATAATTTACTGAACCAAATACGATATAAAATAAATTTTTCTACTAAAGATTCTTTTAATAATTAAACTTAATAATTAATTTTAATAAATCTTCTAACTTGCGTACCTTTGCTTAGTGTATCAAATTTAATTGTCGAGCTGAGTTAACAAAGCTGTTCCTCTCCTAATCCAATGATCTTGATCTTTTGCAGTGTTATTTGGATCACATTTCAAATAGAAATACATTACAAAGTTCGTTGAGTGCCCTGTTGTAGATAACTCTCCTGCTCTTCTACTTGTTTTGTATAAAGGACATTCATAATACCCTGCCTTAGTAAGTTTAGTAACATTTACTGGTTCTAACCAGATAACAGGCATTTCAATGTTTAACTCTCTCACGCTTTGCTCAGTTAATTGAATCTTTTCAAAGTCCCAACTTGCACCTTCCAAGTAAAGTCCGTAAATATTCAATCCATTTTCCGGTGTCATTATACTGGGATCATCGCTCTTCTTATTAAGAACATTTGTTTTAAATGTCAGTTTATCGATGGGTTCGAGGGTCTTTCTCGCATATGTTTGCAATACAGCCGTATTAAAGCCTTGAGGGAAGAAAAACGCGGAGATCCAATATGCCTTTTGCGGTCCTTCATATAACCATGATCCCATGAATTTAATACGTCATATTAAATCATCAACCCATGTTGCTAGTGGCTTAAGACTTAGATAGGAGCAATCGGCCCATAATTTCGGTACTCAACCATTTAAGAATGAATGGTAGACTAATTCGATTGTTGGGGACATAACTTCCGTTCCTTTCACAGCAAGTTCCAGACTTTTCAAGGAGCTTTTCATCACACGAATTAGGTTATTGAATTTATCGCATTCTTGTAAAAGGAAGTTCCCAAGCGGAGATTTCTTCTTTTTATCTTCAGCAGGTTTTTTCTTTTTCGTCGTAGCCGCTGATTCTTTTGCTTCTTCCTTATTCGCATCTCCTTCGGGGTTGACTAATACAGATGCTGGATTATAGTTATTCAAATCAAATTCTTTTATCTCATCAAACTTTTCCGCAATATCCTCCTTTAATTTCAGAACAATTTCGTCAGGTTTCAACCCGCCTGCAGTTGCTGTCCTTGGTTGAATGCTTAAAAGAGGTTCCATAAATTCTCTCATTATCTTATTTTGAAGCGTTATATTCGCATTATTATTCAATCCGAATACCTCGGGTTCATCGTCAAGAGGTAACTGGTCAACATATTGATCGATTGTAGCCATAGAGTCGACATTTGGAGCAAAGTATACCCCGCTTTCCGAGAATTTATATAAATCATCAAATATTCAATCATCATAATACTTCGCTAAAATTGCGGAGATTAATTTCGCGTCTTTATCATCAGTTACTCTTCCACCATAGTTAATTGTACCGATCAAGAACCTTAAAATTTCAAAAGGAACTCCTTCATCTTTGTACTTCTCAACATACATGTTCAAATGCAATCTACTTGCTTCAAAATCGGAATTCATCCATTCGTAAGGAATATTCCATCCCAATGGTCCGAATTTTCTACGTTCGAGGATGATCGCATGGAAAAACGCAAGACCGAAGGTTAATTTTTTAAGCTGCGTTGGAAGTGAACTTACGTTGAAGTCCTCATCTTTGATATTTAAGTAAGTTCCTTTTAGAGAAGCTCTGATACCTTTGGGTGGTTCATTTGTAATTTTGACACCAGATTGAAGGACTGAAGCAGGGAACCTATCACTTGGCATTGATGTCAGCCATAACCTGTACTTTTCGTTGATTCCTTCTTCATTATCATTTACTTCTTGTAATATTTCTTCTAAAATAGGCATCCAAGATCTTGCAAGATGGCAATTTTCCAAGCAAACCCAATCTCCATTTTTTATGCTTTCAAATATCGCTCGTTTGGCTATCTCACCTTGTCCTTGCCCTAGAGATATGTTTTTCATTGGTATACTTTTATCCTTCGCAAAGTCTCTTAAGAACTTGACCGGATTTGCACCTGGTGATAGTATGAAAATCAGAGGCGTTGTTTTCAATGAGTCCTCATAAGCAGTGGCCACGTTAAACGGAGGAGATTCGAGATATCTTTTACCGAACACACTTTCGATAAACCCTTTAATAGCAAAGATTAATTTATCCTCTCTGAACATTTTAATTATAAGCAACCGGTTGAAATTCTCTACTCACTTCGCGAGTTTACTTGGCAGTGGGGCTTGATATGGATTCTCGACCAGTAAGAAATCATTGAATTGCTTGATTTCATCTTCTTTCCACTCGGATAAAGTGTTTTCAATATCATGGAACATCAAAAGCGGCTCTTTGAAACTCAGGAACTTCATATAGTTATCAAGAGTCATCCACTTGTCGATACCGTTCTTGTAATATTTCGAATCTTTATCCACTTTGGGCATTACACCGCCATTTCCACGGAGGAAGAATTGCCACTCCGCGTCACCGATAGTTTCGTCGTTTTGAAGTTTACTAGTCACGATAAGGAAACTATACAAGAGCTTATCCTTTTCGAACAAACCACGAGATATTTTCTCATAGAAGCTAATCGTAAGATCGTCGATTAAAATTCCGACCCGTTCGTTTAAACTATCGCTTTGCTTGCTTCGGTTCAACCGCTGGTTGAACAATTTAAGGAAATACTCCAGGGAATAGTTATACATGCTATCGACATTTGCTAAAGATGCAATTGCGAAATATAAGATACTGCCTCTCACGGAGATCGGGTGATAAGAAGTTCTTTCCTTTGTAATTGTTAAGGCCGTTATCTCTGCCTTATCCAGTTTTTCCTTGATTTCCGTACTTTGGATTTGGGATTCATTAAGTTTGTTGACTAAAATGTCGTTATCAAGAATATCGTCTCCTGCGTCTTTAACTTTATTCAAAATCTCCGCTTCAAGATCCGCGATACTTTTTTTTCCTGTGTTGATTGCAAGAATTGTCTTATCCTTCTCTTCTTCTAATTCTGGGCGTTCATGTTTAACGACTTCAACTAGTAATTGTTCTTCAAGTCCTTTCCTTGTGACAGTGAAGTTTATCAAAGTGACTTTGATGGATCATTCTGGAAGATAATGCGGATTCGCCATTTTACTGGTCATGAACAATCTAAATGATTTGATGTATTGGATCGGTTTTTCATTTCCTCCCATATACAGTTGGAATCCGGCACCTTGTTTAAAGACTTGATTTGCGAGGATAGGCTCAAGGGAGCTATCGATTGTCTGTTCAACGTTCTCAATTAAACATGGGTATCCATTTCTAATGCAGTTCTTGAGTTCGTTGTATAAGTGTTTATAGGTAAGTTTATAACATTTGATGTTTTTACTGCGATAGTAGTTACGTATCCATTTGTTCGCCTGCATTTGTGGATCGATTATTAAAGGCCATCTCTTGGAACGAACGGTAATAATGGCGTTTTCTTTTGATAATGCATCTTCGGGGAGACCGTTATATGACCATTCACGAAGCTCCATCGGATCGGAAAGCATATCTGTTATAGAAAATTTCGGAAGTGTTCCCATACGATCTTCGATTTCAAGCTCGGTGAGATCACGAGGGATTTGCTTTTTCACTTTATGATACTTCTTACCGTCACGTTCGTATACTCCTTCTTCCGCTTTAGGTTCTTCAACCGGTTTTTTCTCGCCTTCTTTTGCTCCTTCATCACCCTCGTTTTTATCCTCCTCTTCTCCTTCTTTGTTTTCCTCAGTTTCTTTATTTTCTTCTTTGATTTCTTCTTCCACTTCTATCATTTCACAAGGTTCATCGTAATCAATACTTGAATAATTGATACCTGCTTCTACGATGTACTTAATGCTTTCGGTAATGAACTCAGATCGATATTCACTTGTGAATGGACCATAATATGATACAACGATTGAAGATAAGATAACATTTGCCATCAAGTTCTTTTCTTCCTTCGATAATTGAACAATCCTTTCTCTCCAACGAATTCCTTCGTCCTTTAAACCGTCGACTAATTTACCGGCTCTCACTTTTTTAATTTTAATTGTTGTGATACTTTTCTCCAAATTCTGAAGTTCCTTCTTCTTTTCATTGAACTTCTTCTGCAAGTCGGCCAGTTCCGCCTCTTTTTCACTTAATTCCTTTAGTTTTTCATTTAGTTTTCCTTGGATTTCATTTAAATCCTTAGTTGACTTCTCTTGTTCGATCATTAAAGGTTTGATTTTAAAGTAAGAATCAACAAAGTTAAGTAGGGCAGTGATATATTTGACTCAACTGACTGATGCTGTTGACACGTTAGAATAGTCGATGTCTATGATTTCGTCGACCAAATTCTTTAGTTCCTTTAGTTTTCTGGGGTCTTCGAGACGTTTTATCATATCATCTGTGTCAAGGCACTTGTTAATGAACTTCCTGGGATCGATAACGAGTGTCTTGAAGCTTGAGTAATCACGGTCTTTTAGACCGAAAAGACATGTAATTGTTCCTCCTAATTTAACAATCTTCTGCGAAGGATTCGGGAATTTACCCAAGTTACCGATATCATTCACATTTAGCGACTCCAATGCCTTTTTAGCCTCTTCAAGCTGGGGCTTAGCACTTGCCATTTCAATATCGCATCTATCTTTAATCACTTTAATTTCTCCAAGTTTAGCATTGACAATATCAGTATCACCTTGAATCTTTTCTCTTTCAGTTCCGACTATCTTTTTCCTCTGGTCAAGCTCCACTATCATCGCCTCAGCGTCCTTTTGACTTTGTACTTGTTTCGGCTCAAGAATGATAAGGTCCTCGTTTAATTTCTTAACAATTTCATTTGCTTCTTCTAATTTTTGGATACCCAGCTTGTAGTTCGCTACTTGTGCAGGGATGATCTTTATTTTACTATTGTAAATATCTCAAAAGAGTTTGATAAACTCGAGGTAACTAGTAGGTGTGATATAGTAATTCCTTCTTAACTGTGTCTTAAATTTCTCGCTCAACTCTAACGCTTTCTTTTGAACACGGACAAAAATGCGATTTAATCTGTTAATGATATGTTCTTCTAATGGTTTTCCAGTTGAGATTTCACCTTTCACAGGCTTACCAATTGTACTAATATACCGTATTGCCACTGATTTTCAAGCTTCATCAGGCCATGTGTTGAACCAATCAATTGTGCAGCAATTGATAATCGAAGGGAATTGAATGCAACGATTTCTGAAACTACTACCAACAGGTGAGAAAGAAAGAACAATGTGTAAGTTATCTCGAACTTTAGACACGAAAAATTGGTAAACTCCATCTTTGGTTTCGGCATATTTCTTTTCCTTCGCTTCGTCTTTTCAGGTGTTGAATATCAGATTAATTTCATCGTCTTTGAGCAAATTCGGGACTTCACCGTTGTTCAATATATTATTGATATCCTCGAGGAAAGACTCGTATCATATCTGGGTATCGCTGAATAAGAAGGTTTGACGTTTATCACTCGTCCCACTGTGCACAAGAATCTTAGCGATATCTTTTTGGAATTCATCACTTGCGTATCCTTTTTTAATTTGTAATCCATTTAATTCATGTTTGAGAGTGAAAACAACAACTTTTGTAAGTGATTGTCTACCGCTACCACCGAGACCAATTAGTAAAGCGTTACCTCTTGCAAGCGAGAGGATACGTGCTATTCTGCAGAAATGATTAATGGCGTCATTGAAAAACACTAAATTCAATGGGTTTGATCTTGCAGCCATGTTGAAAGATTCGAGCTCATCATTGATTCTCTTAGCTAAGACTGAGTTATCAGTCATATACTTATAGCTTTTCTCTTTGATTTCCGTAAATATAATTGAATCAATTGGGCTTACTGTCCCTTTCTCGAAGTGCAATTTGTTTTCAACTCAGCTGATTAGTTCCTTATCAAACCAGGAAATGTCCTCGCTGAGTAAACGATCTCTAAATTGCCGACTTGTTTCGTGCATCCATAAGTAGATCAGGATTTTTCTATCAGCTATTTCATTTCATTCAGTGCGTACCATTCCCTGAACGACTTTACTCATATCTCTTAAATTGAAAGTATAGTGAGACTTACTTGGCGTGGGAAGTAACACCTTACGAATTTTAGTATACATATCCAACGCCGCAGTCATCAGACCCGAGCTCTCTTTTTCTAAATTCTTGGGACCAGCTCACCAACTGGATACTATCGTGCTGAATATCAAATGCATACTATCAATACTTAAATCAGTTATCCAAATCATATTGAAATGTCGGAATCACCTCGGTGTGACAGGGTTTCTTCCACCACTCGGAGGTGCACAAGCAGAAATAAACAACGTATCTTTAATCGACCTCTTCGTTTTCTTTTCATCATAAAGCATTTTATTATCAATCAACTGTCTAACAAATTCAATGGGTTGCTGGGCTCCGAATAGATCCAGTTGAGGAAGATTGATATCATCGATAAAGAATATGAATTTTTTACCCGCTGTCGGAGCAAAGTTTCCGTTTTTGTAGATAGTTGTTCTAAGAATATCATAGATATTTTTGCTATTTGTCTTAGCGGAGAAGTTTGACGACTTGAAAATAAAGTTATCAGTGTTTTCATTTTTAAGATAATCCATGATTATTACGCTTTTCCCCACTCCTGTTTCTCCCATGAATAAAGAGTTAAATGAGTTTATTGATAGGGTTTTCATAATCTCTTTGTACTTGGTTGTATCTTTGGTAGGTATTAAAATGTTGAAGAATGGATAATTCTTATCAAACTTGAATTCATGATTTTGTAATTTATCGCCGAATTTCTCGAATTCCGGGGAGGATGCGGTTGGTGAAACAATTCAGTCATAAACGTCATCGTCTTTTTGAATATTTGTTTTCGAACCGAATGAGTCCTTGATTTTGTTGTTGAATATTTTACGGGAATTATCGTCGAGGTTGGCTCCGATTGACCAAACAATGGAAAAGAGTAAGTAGTAATTGACAAATTCCGTCGCGGTATCGGGCTTGATAATATCGGCCTTGTAAAAGCAAGACATGAGATTAAGACAGGACTGAGTAAGGTTGATATCGACGCTAGGGATACGTTCTTTACATTTTTCGCGAATGAAATTGATATAGTATTTAATATATTTTTCCAATTCTTTACCGAGATCGTCAACGCCCTTGATATAAAGCTCATACTTTTCTTTCGTGCTTGGCTTTGATCATTCCTCTTCGAAAAGCTTGCGTAGTTTTACTTTGTAATTAAGTACCCAAGACTGAATAACAGGTATATATCCAACATGATGAGGCTCCATGTATACCATACCACAACGCGACACTGTTGCCGGGGAAGCCACTTCCAAGTCTTGGACTTCGAAGATTAAATTCATCATTTTCGGAATACGGATATTTGAACTATCCGGAAGACATAGTTTTCTACTGTCGTCAAGTACTGTGTTCATATCTTCAATCCATGTTGCATCGACGGGACCGTCAAAAATCAGCCATAAACGTTCGAATCTTTTAACAGGATCTTTCTCATCTTCTTCAGCTTCACGCATGATTTTCGCAACTATACCATCCTCCCAAGTTTGTGTGATTTCGTCCTTTGCCATGTACAGATCAGTTTTCGGAACGGCTTTCGGATTCAAAAGTTCTTGGTGAATAACACAATACCAATCATCAGTTTTGTTGTACTTAGGGTCATTACCTAACTCAACGAGTGTTTTTCAAAGTATTTGGTAAATAGTGGTTTTACCAACGCCTGTTTTTCCGACAATCATGTTTCCGAGACGCACCATCATAGTGTCAAGCAATTGACCAACTTTGTCGATAAACCCTGGTGTTGGCTTTAGGTTTTCTTTTTCGATAATTTCTTTCATTTTGTCGATGAAGACTTTGTTTTCGGACTTCCCGACAACGGTCGTTGGGAATAAATCGCGAATGATATCAAGGAAAAGCTCGATATCGACTTCCAGGAATTTCGGAAGGTTTGAATCTTTCATAGCTCGGATAAGTACTTCAGCTTCTTTATCATTAGGGAATTTCTCTTTTAAATACCCTGCTCGAGTAAGGATTGATTTTATACCTCTGAGACCGAAATCATAATGTTTCTGTTTACTAAGCTGCTCTGATGAAAGCTTAAATAGTTGATACATTTTCACGGAAAGCTCTTTTGCCGATTTAAACCCTTTTGAATAAAGTGTAACCTCAGCAACTAGTGAATAATCGGGAATCATCATTGCCACTGGACGGAAGAGTGATTTTAAGTTATCGGGTAGCTCCGTTCTTCCCGCATATCCGGGATTCATTGTAATAAACACGCCAAATCTAGGTTTCAATTTAATGATTTTACCGTCAAAGTCCATGATCCACGATTTCTCTTTCAAATGATTTTGTATCGTTTCTATCTGTTGCGCTATGACAGAAAGTACTTCAATTTCAATACGATTGAACTCGTCGAAACAAGCCCAAGCACCACATTCAGCCAGTCCACAAAACATTCTCCCCATCATTTGATAATCTAACTGATCAGTGCAATTAAACACACTGACCTTAATTGCAAGAGCCTTTGATAGATCTTTCGTTGTTTCTGTTTTTCCAGTACCAGCCGGTCCTGCGGGTGCCCCACCGAAGTTGATATGCAATGCTGATGTTAACGTGATATAGCACCTATCGGTAAGTGGAGTGATAACCATACGTTCCGGATTTCCAATATATTCATACCCATAAATGAAGCGGGAATTAGTCTGTTTGATCACAATTTCCATCCTTTCTTCATTTGTTTGCACGTTTACGTCCTTTTCCCAATAGAATTTCAGATTCTTCTGCCATTCGAAATCATTTTTGTTCTTCACATCTTTTATTTTCATATCCCTCACGACCTCTCTTGCGTGTACGTTGATGATGATTAGTTTCTCTACAAGGCTTTTCTTGAGCGGCTCGACCTTATCTTTAACTAAATCCGAAAGTTCTATAATCAGAGATTCCATGTATTCGAAGAACTCGCCTAGTGTAGCGCCTTCCGGTATTTTATCAATTTGTTTTTCCACATATATCGCCCACATGACTTGATCAATTGTGATTACACTTTGACAAGGGTATCCAAAGTATATCCAGTCTTTTCTCGATGCTTTAAATTCTGGGTATCCTTCTCAACATTCCTTTGTTTTTTCATAAACCGATTTGAACATACTTACTTCAAGCTCATTCAACCATCCTTCGATATTTTCATTGGCGATTAGTGTGTCACTTAACGGAACTACTTCATTTTCCTGGGATACCATTTCAAGGATTTTATTCGATGTTTCACTCTCGAAATTAACGCATTTCATACCTTCAAAACACTTGCACAGGTAGTCATTTACCAATCGCGGTTGACGTGTGTTCGATAAAATTTTCAAAAGCTCATCATTTGAAAGGAAGTAAAATCTGGGAAATGCCTTACGTTTAGTTTGAAGGTAATCTTCTCAACTTTTCTGAATAATATCAAGTTGTTTCCTTAAACGAACAAGCATATCGTATAGACCTGGTTCAGTGCATCTGTGAAGAACAATGGGGTCATTGTATGTTTTATGCATAAGATCTTTGAATAGTTTATTCACTTTCGTGAATTTACTCGACGCATCTGGAAGTTGCTTCTTGATATCATCTGCCGAGAAAATATTTTCCAAGTATATCCACTGCTTCTGTACGAACAGCCACTCCTCAAAAATTGAACTGATTTTATTTAGGTTATTGTCCCACTCTTCAACATCTTTTCGAATAGCTGCGATATGTCTTGAGGATCACGCACTTGCGATTAACTGACTGTGTTCATCAAGGGCTTTTATCACATCATCTCTTGAACCGATAATGAACTTGCTTTCGTTCTTTGTTTTGGATTGATTCGTGATTACGAATTTAATCGATGCCCAATCGTTAGCTATCTTCTCAATATCTTTCATGATCTTCTCTTGGGCAATTGCCTCTGCGGATATATTTTCGATGTTATCCATTTCAATTCCAATTTCTTTAATTTTGATTCACTCACCAAATGTCATCGTGTTTAATCAATTAGGGTTGTACTCCTTATTTAATCAGTTAAAAAATTGAATCCAATGCCGTTCTTGCATCGAGGATGATGAAAGCACTAAAATCACTGAGCTAAAACCTTCAATTTCACGAACTAAATTGTCGAGTTTTGTTAGGACTTTATTATCGTCTTTGATTTCATGGCTTAGAGTTGCGAATGTGGTATTAAAATCAAATATTTCTTCGTCAATTTTTGCGCTTTTCATTTCATTGATTGACAGTGTTTGCCATTTTTTATACCGTTCTTCCAAGTTAATTAATGTCGTCCACAGGTCACGTTTCAAGCAGAACACGGTATTGAGCTTCTCATAGTCTTCCTGAATATCAGAAGTAACCGTATATTTTAGTGTATTTAAATATCCGATATTTTTATCCATAATCTCTTTGAAATTATTGGCTGACTCTTCATATGCTTTGAGATAGGTGTGCACGGTAGCGCGGTCGGTTTTCTCGTCCAATAAATACGCATTTGTCGAAATTTCTTCATTCAAACTTGCAATGTCATTTTGGGTTTGTTTAATTTGAACTGAAATTTCGGCTTGTGTTGCGTCTTTCGTTTGGTTAATAATATTCATTTCTTTCTTGATTTTACTGTCCATGTCAGCATATGCTGTTTTTCAATTGTTCTCATACTCTGCGAGTTCGGCTTGAGAGAGGTTGTTAATATTAAACTGTGTAATCAGTGTATGAATCTTAGTAATTTCTTCGACATTTTTTTCAAGATTTTGGATATCAGGCTGAAACGTGTTAATATCCTCTATAAACCTGCATAGTTTATCAGTGGTATTCCTCTCGATAACAAGCTTATTATTCCCTGCTTTCACCGTTGATAGTATCCCATCCCTAAGTTTAATATATCGTTCTCGAAGATAATCTTCATACTTTTTCTTCAACGTATTCAAATGATCATTAAAGAAGTCTTTTACCGATTTACAGTCGATTAGCATTATGTTCGGGTTGTAATTATCTTTGATATTCACGATTATTTTTTGCTTCCATATATTGCACTGGTCAATTGCTTTCTTAACCACCTCGATATCAGGTTGAGTTTCCTGGAGATTCTCGTTGTTGATTGCCATGTTTTGCTTTTCTCTTTGCAAAGGTTTGAACAGTTCAAACGATTCTTCGCATTCGTTCATTACGAAATCGAAATCTTCTTTTCATTTTTTCAATACGAAATTGGTGTACTTCTCGTAATATTTTGACTTTTCGATGATGTACTTAAATGTTACCTTAATCTTATCATCTCAGCTGTCGTTGGTTTTCAGGTTCACCCGTTCAGGATCTAAGTTATTCTTATCGTTTTGACTCGCTTGGTCAATTAGTAGAATCTGCTCGTAGTTTTTCTTTGCGAATATTGATGTTCACCTTGGAGCTTCGATAATCGTGTCGATCATTCCTTTAAAATGATCTTCGAATTTCTGGATCATTGTTTCTCGGCTCGGCTGGAGAGAGACTTTAGCGTCATCGAATGAAAGGCATAACGTGAAATAGGCTTGATTACTACGTCTACTTTTATATAACTGATCCTTCATTTCCTTTAAGTTTGTCCTGTTGAGCAAGTAGAGCATTTCAACGCACATTAAGTCAGTCATCGTAACGTAGTTATCAAAGGAGCGTTCATCATGTGTGGCGAGCAAAATCAACTTTTTACGGATTTGCTTTTCGATTTTTCAATTTGACATCGATTTATTTTTCAACTCTTGTAGTGTTTTCGAGTTCTCTGTTTCATCGATTTCACGAACATCTTTTCAACGGGTTGAGATATTAAGATATAGCTCTCTTAGGGTGTCAAGAACATCAGTTTCAATGATCTTTTTAAATTCGGTCTTTGCTTTTTCAAACTCGTTCTTCTGGGCTGTTACAAAATTGATCATCCCTTTTGATGTCCACGGTGTGTCGTTGATAATTCTTTGTAAACTTATCTTTGACATTTTGTTCACTTGAGCGTTGCCTTGGATCATTTTCTCAACAAACGCTGGTTTTGTCAGGAATAGTTTCGAGCTTAAGTTCTTGCGAACACTTTGGAATTTTCGGAACCGATTGAAGTTTCTCCACATGATAAAGAGTTTAAACGGTAGATACTGTTTGAAGAAATTGATTCTCCTAAGAATATTGAATAGTGTAGACTGATACATCCAATCGCTTAGAGTGTAAAACTCTGCGACTTGATCGGGGATTTTTTTAATTTCCTTTTCGTCCAACTCCAAGGTGTACACATGTGAAATCCCGGTGGGTGAAATAATGAAATAGTCTTTTAGGTTCTTATCTCGCTCAATTACTTCTAAATCATATGGTGAGAAGATATGTTCTCAGGAATGATCAACTTTTTTACAAAAAATAAACTTTGTCGGCTTTGTGTTACCGTACATTGCGAAAAACTTAACTGCGTCTTCTCCTTTGGTTATCTCTTGCATGATCTTCTCAGTCTTAGACCCTTTTTTAATATACAATTCAACTTCTCATTCTCACATTTCGTCTTTTTGGAGTTTGGGATCAAATATTTTACTGAACTTGTTTTTTATTTCTAATTCGTATAAGTTTTCTTCTTTGTGATCTTCGTACGGTGTAAACTCTTCCATGTCATCAACGTTGTTTTTAGTTTCCTCGTTGATTTCGTTTGTTAACTGACGATTATCAACCTCCGATC
This sequence comes from Balantidium ctenopharyngodoni, assembly GCA_036325645.1. Lineage (NCBI taxonomy): Eukaryota > Ciliophora > Litostomatea > Vestibuliferida > Balantidiidae > Balantidium > Balantidium ctenopharyngodoni. Next base: position 12,829 of record JAWNBB010013137.1, read on the forward strand.
TTTCAGCAGTACGAATTTCCTTATCTCGTTGAACGAGCTCGTTTTTGTCTTCTGGAAGTTTGTATTCGTCGATGATTTTGTCGTTGTATGGATAAAGCTTTTTAAAGTACTCGTCGTGCTCTTGTTTGAACAGTTCTGGGACTTTGAACACGCCGAATCGTTGCTTCGTTTCTTTGTCTTCAGATAAAAATTTGGAACGATGTTTACGTTTGTATTCATCTTTGTATTCTGGTCCTGCGACCTTGTTCCGCATTTTAGTAAGTATTATTTTATAATTAATTAGGATATTAATTGAATAGAAGGATTTGGCGGTTTCATATTAAATAATTAAATACAAAACTATTTCTAGGGATACCGTTCAAGGAAAAGCAATCGAATTGAAACAAACTACAAAACCTTACTGCGTCGAGAAGGAAAAATCGAATTCATCAATGATGGAATGGTCTGTAGATAAATGTGCTTTTCAGAAGGGAAATTAGGTAGTAGAAGTAGTAGTTAGGGAGACAGCTTCAATAAATGAGAAATAATATTTAATTATGTTTATGTTTATGTTTATGTTTATGTGGGGATTGGGGATTGGGGATT
>JAWNBB010013174.1:0-10848 GCA_036325645.1 Balantidium ctenopharyngodoni
GGGGATTGGGGATTGGGGATTGGGCCCAATCCCCAATCCCCAATCCCCAATCCCCAATCCCCAATCCCCAATCCCCAATCCCCAATCCCCAATCCCCATATATGATCTCCTTCGGCATATATTTATACTTATTAACATAAACAAAAACATATTAAAACATCATACCACAATACCCTTCCACTCCCATCCATTTAATCAACAGCAACGAACAAATAAACATTATTTATCAATAACATTTAACAAAACTAAATAATTCATACCATTATTATCATCCTTTCTTTACCATTCTCTTTTATCTCTCCTCACCAACCTTCCTAACTAACTAATGTTTTTCATGTTTCAACTCCCATTCCTCAATTTTAATACACCTTTCAATCGGTAGCCAAGTTATTAACTCTTTATCAATCTGTGCTTTGATATACGACTCTCACCCACTATACTCATTGGGATCTTTTTGTTCAAGGTAAAACATATAAAACAAATACGACGCGATATTATGATCTTCCAAATGTTTGTTGAACCCTTCTTTACCAACGTAATACTTTTCAATCTTTTCTCTCTCTCAACCACAAATGAAACAAGTGTTCTGGATATCATTTTCTATTTCCTCTCCGTCTTTCCTTCATGACTGGAATGTATCCACAATGAGACCACTGACCATCTGAAACACAAGCCACACCATAATAATCGTAAATGAAATATCAAGGATATACCTTGGCATGTTACCTTCGGTGTTCATATGCTCTTCGTTCTCATCGATAAAATTTCCTAAGTTACCTCCCGAAGTAAACACATTTGAATATATCGCTGACACGCACCTGATAACACTAGAACAGGAGTTCACTGGCATTATTTCATAGAAAGAATAGAATATTCAAAGCGAGTAGAAGTAGATTCAAATAATGAAAAATATGAAAATAAAGATCAGTTGCTTAATCGGCTCAGTCACTGATTTCAACACGTTTCTAAGGATAGGTTGAGACTTGACGAACTCGATTCAATGAAACGAAAAGAAAAAGTTGTGAATAAAGAGCCCTAACAAAGCGAAACCGAGGTAACACATCGCGTAAAGAACGTTCGGGTTAAGTATTCAGCGAATGTAAATTTGCATTTTTTTAATGAAATCTTTGAATCCGTCGATTGTCAATATTTTATCAATTCTACGGATTTCAACCTCGGACATTCGTTTCGCTTTTTCCTCGAATAGATCTTTGAGATAGTTCACGTAGATCTTTCTGTAGATTATCGGTGCACGACGGGATCAAAACTCGGTAAAAATCAAAGCGGAGAAACAAGATAAAATTACGCCTATCACCCGGAGGATCGTTGCAGAGGCTATTGTTAATTAATAAAATTATAAAGTAGTTCTTACTTGATTTTTCTCATCCAAATAATTCGACATTTGATCACGAGTTGTCTTCACCAGGCTCATCTTCGTATACATTGTACCCAAGGAGAATAAGGATGTTCATTATAATCCCTAGCGTCAGACAGATCATTTGAACGACTTTGGGAAATGTGAATAGATATTGAAACGGTCCCGTTTTTTTAAAGAACTCTTCTCAGTTGTTCAACTGGATCAACGTTTGATATATCTCGGTCTTTTGCGCAAGGAGTGTATTAACTTTTGTTTGAACTGAAGTTCGATCAGCCTCTTCCTGGAACGTCTTGAACATATCCTCAGTGAAATTCTTAAAAAAATTTAACTTCGGGCAGTACACTCTCAGGACTTGCGTCCCTTGAACAATTTCGATATTTCACGAATTCTGTTTATAAAATTGCATCGCGTTCTGGATGAGAGAGAAGTTCGGTAGTATTTCATTTCAGTTTTCTTTTTCGATTTTGCTTAGTCGATGTGACTCTTTATTAAGGAGACTGAATCACTTTTTGAATTCCGTCTCCTCCTTCTCAATGTTAAACAGGGAAACAAGGAAGAAATAAAGGTTGAATCCAGCCTCGGCGACCACCTTTTGTTGAGAGGTTTTATCGTAGTCTTCGGGCTCTGCACTGTATAAAAAGAATTGCATTTTTATTTTCAGGTTGATGTAAATTTCGACGATTTTATCGAACACTCATTTGTAATCAAAGTCACGTCATATTTTTTGAAGGACGTCGTCCTTTTTCTTCCTTCCCTCGATGATGGCAAGGAGGAGCAGTCCGATTTTATACACGAGTAATGACTTCTCATATGTGGAGAGAAGGAAAAATATTTTATTGTGTTTATGATCATCAGTGTTGGGGCTATTACTGTTCTGCGCTTTTTGTAAATCATTGTCACCGTCAAGCTCGGCGTTGCTATTCATTTCATCGAAATCGTTGATTTCTTCATTGATCAATTCCATTTGATTTTCATTGTTGTTCATATTTTTCATTTTCTCTGTTTTCTGCTTCTCAACCTTCTCCTGGCGACTTCATTCCTTTGCTGGGTCGGGAACCTCCGTCTCCCGTAGTATTTTATCGAACAATTCAATAATTTTTGAGTTTATCAATGTTTGCTGATTTCATTCACATGGACCTTGGAGAAACTCGGACAGAGTATCCAATACACTAAGCAGGCGTTTATAGTATAAAGCGATAGTATATCTCGTGAGATGTTGCGACGATTCGAAAATATTACTCAACTTCCCGATCAACATGCTCATATAATCCACAATAATCGTGATGAAATTATAGCTTATACGGTTCGAAGCCTGGTCTCTGAGGTAATTTTGCAAATCCGTGAAATGGTTTTCGGTGAGTAACTGAAGGAACTTGAGCAGGTTCTCTATCAACTCTCAGTTATCGTTGTCGATTTTCGGCTCTTTCAATGAAACATCGTTTTGTCAATTTCAGAAAATATCATTATCGAACATTTGTTTAATAAAGAAGAAGAAGTTATCGCTGTTAGGGAAGAACACGAATAACTGATAGAACTTCTCCTGGGAACTGGTGTTCCCGCCCTCTAAAACATTGTTAAAGAACTTCAACACGGATCTAAATACCTCATTGTTGAATTTCCGATTCCCTTCGCAAACCAATTTTAAGAATACTTCGACACTTCCGTTGTATCAAAATCATTTCTGACAATGCACTCAAAACACCTCCCTTCACTCCGCGATTTTCGTTGAGAAATAGTAATTGTCCTCTAATAACACGCTATTACTTCCATGTGATTTAAGCAACTTCGGTTTCACTTCGATCAAATTCCCGAATCATTCGATAAGGAAACTGATCTGAGGGTAGTGTTTGGAAGATAAATAATTCTCCTGCATGAATTTAAGGAATATGTTCAATCAATGGAAGTTGTTCTCTTGTTCTCCTCATCATTCATCGCAGATGTTTTTATTTGTTTTATTCATGTACATTTGCATAACTTGATGGAAATTGATTTTCGATTTAATATTTTGTGCGAGGATTTCGATTTCTTTGTCCACGTATTTCGCTATTTTTTTATTGTTTTCTATGGTATTTATAAACGTTTCAGTGAAGTTAATCGTCAGTTGCTTTACGTCTTGGCGATACTTTTCATTTGATTTCGCGATACTACTCGTCCTGGCGAGGAAGGTGTAGTATAAATTCACTTCTGGTTCTTTATATGCGGAGCTTGTTAATAACGGGAAGTCAAATGAAGAGAAAAAGTCGCAAAAATCCATTTTTTTTATGAGAACGAACGTGAAGGTTTTAAGGTAATAGTCCTTGTTTTCTTTATCTTTTCACATTAGGAGGAAGAGCTTCTTCCATCGTGTGATTACTTCCCGGTTGAAGTTTATTTGTTTCTTGTAGTCGTCTTTATTTTTGAAAATGTCGCGTTTGAATAATGAACAGAGTCAATGGATAACCGGGAAGATACCTTTAAAAAAGTACTGAAACGCTGTTTTTTTAATAAGAATATTCGAGTATGCCTCGTGTTCTGACTCCTTGTCTTCAAGTAATTCCGTGAAAATCCGGAGAACATCCCCGAATTTATCGAGATCCTGTTTCAGGATGTTAAAAAAGAGAATGACATTTTCTTTTCATTCCTTGAGCTTCGTGAGCTCATTCGCAGCGACAGCGTAGAAAAGAATGAACCCGTTGTACTTCGTTTTATAAAAAGTTTTTCACTGAGATACCACGGTGTTCTCCTTCTTAATCCGTTCGTGTTCGTTTTTATTATTCATTAAATACGCTTCGAAGTTGTTGCTTAACGGTAGGTTCGCTTTCAATATATAATCTTGGATTTTATGTAACGGATACACTTTACTGATCAGCCCCTTTAGTTTATCGTTGTATCTTATCAGCCTGTAACTTATCTTCGTTCAGTAGTAAAGAAGTTTAAGCTTATACTTCGATATTTTCGATGTAATTTGAATTATTTTCATTGTCGGACAATCGGTAAGCTCTACGGAGTTCCTCCCTTTGCGATCTCCTTTTTCTTTTTCTTCCGTGGACTGGGAAATATCGGTCAAGAAGGAGAATTGTTTCATTATTTTCTCGTAGTTTTTGATAATGATATTAATGTACTTCGCGTCTTTTACCTTGGATAACACCGCTTTGACAAGGATTAAAATCTGACAACATTTCTTAATCTCCTTGCAATAATTTTTCTTAAACTCTGCTTCGTTGACGGTGTTGAACTCGTCTTCTTTGTCGTGATTTCCTATTTCATCATCATCCGCGTTCTTCGATCGACGATCGTTATTTGATGTTATGATAACATCATCGTTATTTCCTTCGCCTTGATTATTATTATCATCAGCAGCCTCAGCATGGCGTTTGCTCTTCTCATGTATTGAAACATCTTTGAGCTTCTTCGATGAGAAGTATTTAAACACGTTTTCAAAACGTTTTATCGTGAACTCTTTCACGATGATCTCTTTGATGTACTTCATATTTTCATTCGCGAAGCTCTCGTTTTTGCCGGTGATTTCGCTGATTCAGTTGAGAAATCCTCAGTCCATGAGGTAGGGATACTCCTTACAGAAGAGTAATCTGTCTTTGATTTTGTTCTGGAAATCCGAGGAATTGTAAATCATACATTTGAACACCTTGAAAATGAGGGAAAACAGAATGCATAGACTATGCTTGAATTTCACCTGTTTCACGTCTGGGTCCATTTCCATCATTTTCACGGGAAACACTTGACATATTTCCCTAATCAACGTGAACAGAACATTATCTCACTGCAATGAAAAAAAAATCGTTTGCATGAGACGGAGTTTCTCGTATTGGATAAAGGAATTCTTCGTGTTTTCTCGATAGCACATCCCGATTCAAAGCTTTAAATAGTCTAAAACTTTTTTAAAATCTTCTTCGTTTTTCTTTTTGGTTAAAGCGTCGATTCAGTTCGTGCCCGTCCGTGATCGCGATTTCTCTTCGTATATTATCGAGTCTTTACCACCGAGCTTATCGTAGGGGATTTTATCTCAGCTCATCCATATCTCTGTCTTCTCAGCGAGTCACGATAGTTTCTTAATCAAATACCGACATTTCTGATATTGGTCTCAATGGACATTGCGGTATCACATACGGATATTTTTGAAGCAACTGATTATTTCGGCACGTTGACTATGTATCCTCGTGAACAATCTCACTCATATTTTCGTAGCTTGTTCATCCACGTTTATCTCTAGCATACGGATGATTAATTCCTGAAGTGTTTTAAAAGTTATCGCGTTGAGATACTCATTCTCGTAATTGATATAATTCTTATTCATCTCGTCGTATTTATACGGGATATGTCCAAGGTTGACGCCGTGTTGCTCATTATTCACAGGATGACAATTCTGCCCGTTCTGCAGTAAATAACTTTGTTCACTGATTTCATTCGTATTAATCATACCGTTGCCATTGTCTCTTTCATTACTGCAGACATTTGAGTGTTGATTCAATTTATTGAATAGCTGGTAGAGGTAATACTCGTTCTCCATCATCGTTTCCTTAAAATTCACCTTCCTGGAGAACTCCTCGTCGCACAGTTGATACGCGTCGATGACGCCGTTCTTAATATAGTCCTGAATTTTCCTCGTGTTGAAAGAGAACCCGTAGTCATTGATTACATTTTTCACAACGTTTTTATTCACCTTCAACAGGTTCTCAAGTATCGCGTTGATCATATCTTCAGTTTTAATATTTCAAATAAAATCGATTACTTTTGCGATTTGCTTCATTATTGGAAGGTACGCCGCGTGTTTTTTATTCGATTTTCTATCGCCGCCCATATAAACACCTTTCCCAGGCCCAGCGGTCAGAATATCCTTAATATCAATTCACATTTTCATAAGGTAGTTGATATTGTTCGAGGTTCACATGTCTGTTTTGTTTACGGTTTTAAATGTTTGTGAAATGATTGTTTTGTTTTCCATATTCGCGTCGATGTTGTCAATGATAACCCGTTCGAGAAAAAAGTCGTTGAAATGGTCGAGGACGAAGATGAGGTATTCACTCCCGATGTCATGTGTGAAGTTGAACTCGACAAATTTGTATCCGATTTTATCAAAGAAACTCAACGTGTTCTCCTCTTTTTCCATGTCGTCGATTTTCTCGTTCTTATTTATTTTCAGCAACTTCGCCTTTGATTGCTCTGAGTCCAGGGACTTCGCCTTTACCATTCTCTCCCCTTTGATCACGAAGTTTTTCACTTCTTCCTTCAAGTTGTGGATTGAGCGGTCGAGCTCATTGTTCAAGGCTTCTTTGATTGACTCTTGTTTGTAGATGACATTTTCATATCATCTAAACTGAATGATATTGAAGATCAAGTTAATGTTTGCGTTGTTCACGGCGATCTTACCGTACTTGATATTGTTGATCAGGAACAAACTTCAACATAAAATCAGGTTTCATTTATCGAGCGGAATGTATGTCTGGATTTGCATGTTGTTGATTCGTTCGATTTTTAGGTCTTCGTTCACGATTTTAATGAGCGAAGGGTAGATTATGACCGAATGAGGCTCGATGTCAATGTAGACATAGTTTAAAATATTGATTCATCCACTCACAATGTCTTCGTTTCACTCGACATTGGCGATGTGATATATTAAATGATCCAAGGGAAATCACCGACGGATAACCTCGATACAAACGTAATTCCGACCGTAACATAAATCAGCGAATCAGTTCAACTCCTTCGCGAGGTACTTGACGATGTTCTTGTCGTACTCGCTTCATGAGGCTTTGATTGTGCACAGTTCGATTCAATTTCGGGAGATGCTCGCTTTGCTTTCGTTTCTGTACACCACGCTGAAGACTGTGTCGTTATACTGAGGAGATATTTTAAAGAGAAAACGATCTTGTTTCTTGACGAATCAGCAGTTAAAGATGTACTCTTGGTTCGATGTGATTCCGGTGTTTTTCGATTTCATTCAACGAGACAGGAGGTTAAGCACTTGCATGTCGTATTTGTCGGTGCTGTTTAAGTAAGTGATAATGACTTGAATGATGTTATTTTCCTCTTCGTCCTCTTCCTCATCTTCTTCATCGTTGCTAATTATTTGATCACGAGATTGCTTCTGATCAATCGATTCTTTGGTTAAGTCGTTCATGTAAGTTTCGTTGTCTTTTATAATATCGATCAGGCACTCAGAGGCTTCTTTGTAATTAAATAAGTAATCCCAAAAATAGTCCTTGTTATTGAACACTTTTTCCTTAATTTTCGAGTGATTTTTGCACATCGCGCTGATGAACTCGAAACTCCTGGTAATGCACAGATTTATTTCTTTGAGTATCTCACCCATATGAGTAGAACGTGCAATCTTTTCTCTAAAATGCGCGGTTTTACCGCTACGTTTTAATGAATTTGTTGTTTTTATACTTCCTCGTTCTTTATCATTCGCGGGTTTAAAAGCAGATCCGGGCGTTACCCCAGGTGTCGTCATCTCACCTTCTTCTGATATTTTCACACCCGGACCGGGTGTGGTTTGTATATTTTGATCGTTTCATTTTAGATACTGTTGATATATCGTTGAGAAATTCGTCGCGTATTTCAAAAACTTAAACGTCTTGTCCAAGAATCCCTGGTCATAAAGAAACTCCTGTCGGTAATACACCGGTTTCCCGGGGGAAGCTGTTGTATCGAAGCGTCTCGAGAATTTATTCAAGCAGAAATCCCGTAAATTCTCAAAGCAAAGACGTCATTCACTGCTGTTTTTGTGTAATTCATTAAGCTCATTCATTATATTAGCCTTAGTAATCGCCTTAGTCGCGCGACCTTTTTTCATACTCAAATCCTTACTCGAACTATTTTTCTCCATGTTCGTGTTTACCGTATCTTCTGGGATTATGTCTCAGTTATTCCCCTTTTGATTTGTTATCGCGTTTGATGACACTATTTGGTTCTTGGACGTGCCCATATATTTACCGATATCGGTGTTTATTCAATTCGTGATTTGTAAACGTAACACACTGTTGAAGTACAGAACTCAGTGTATCTCCCACGACTGGTTTTCATTCGAGGGAAGCAGCCTTACAAGGTCTGAATCGCTCGGGTTCTTATTAACCGACAAATTACTCACTTCTATTATTTTATCTTCATATTCACTGAAATTCTTCTTCGACAACTCGTCGAACGATAGGAATTTCTGGGTTTTTCAATGGAATACACGTCATATTTCTTTTTTCTTCACGGTGTGCTTCTGTTCATCCCCGGTTCTCACGGGGAAATTTAAACCCGACGCTTTGATGCCTTCTTCCTTGGACTGTTGATACTTTTTAATATCGATGATTTTATAACTTTCCATGAAAATCCAATCGCATTTATCGTTTGGGATATCTTCAAAAATTAAACTTTTTGAATTACTTACAATATTTCCATCCTGGTCTTTCTTGATTATTTCTTCGAACCCGAGATACTTTTTGGTCGCGACATGACGAAAACGTATCTTCTTATTATACTCAATTTCAGTGCACATCCTCAGCTCTCAATTCTGCAGGACTTGTTCCTTGAGGTATTGGTCACTGCACTGCAAATTCTTTTGATTCTCGACTTGTTCGATATTAAATCAACCGTAGATGTTATTCATAGTCTTCTCCCTATCGATTGATTCAAACGATATTGTGTAATTCGCTAGGGTTGGGCTGCGTGTTCCCTGGTAATTCATTGTATTTTGTCGATGAACATCCGGATTGTTGTTGTTGTTATTAATATTATCATCCACATTATTATTTCCTTCAACGATGATATCTTCAGCCTTGTTCGGTGTGATTATCAAATATTTATCCGCGTTTTGACAACAAAACCAAATCGGGTTTGCGAATGAGAGATTTGCCGATGACGGGTCGATGTAATTCGCGCAGACTTTGATTTGAAACGGGGTCGCGTTGAACCTATCTTCACTGAATATTCAGATATGTTTCTGATAGTTTTTTAGTTCGGTGATGCCAAGGTATTGGTTGTTAGCCCATATATTTTTCTCCTTTTTCCTGATGTATAAATTCTGATTGGAGAAGACATAATCCGCCTTGTCATCGTAGTTATTATAAAGAGAAAACAGGAAAATGCATTCGTGGGTGTAGTAGTCAGTTAATATTAATTTGCTTTTTAACTGCTTTGAATGGGAGTCTAAGTCTGAGTCATGTCTCGTGACAAACATCTGCGATTTGAAGTGGATAAGAATAAAAGTGTCTCCGAATTTAATCGGCGTTCCGATGAGTTGAATAAATTTTTCGTTTTCGCTGTACACCTCCTTCTTTGCTTCTTGGTAAGTGTAAATAATTTTATTGATATATTTCTTCGTCGAGGAATCGGAGTTAAGACTATCCTTGTAATCGATGCGATTTTTAATTAATTGAATAGTTTCGTCTCAAAAGGCTTTGTGTTCGAGGAACACGTCGTTCATTGTAGGAAAAATAACAAAGAGGTTATCTTCGAAGTCTTTGAGGTAGATGCTGTTTCCAGTGAGTTTAATATCTTTAGTATCAACATATGATTTATGTTTGAGGATAAACCCCGCTGATGTGAGTACCATTCTGACATTGGATGCGGGTGAGTACTCAACGTAGACTATATCTCCATATTTGATTTTATCGTGTATACCGAGCATTTTTAAAATTAATTTAATGTTTCTATTTCTATATTAAATTGAATTGTATTGAAACAATACGATATCTTGGTACTTGAGTTGAGTTACCTTGTTCTAGTACTCCTTCCTACCCTGATGAGCGCTCTTTCCTTTATGTTTCATCGTTGTTAAAGAGATAGAACTTGCACACTATTATTGCTAAAATAATTTAATTATTTGCATTGACGAGATGATGTGATGGTATGATTGCTTTTGTAAATATGGTTAAGAAAGGTACTTTAAATAGGAAGTTAGATAAATAAATAATACATCTAGACGGTTTTTAATAGTATTGATATTTAAGACAGATATTATTTAATTATCTACAATGTTTTATAATTGAATAATGAAAATAATATCATCTGTTATTTACTGAAAGATTGTTTATTATGCTTAAATTGTTTTACTGTTCAATATCTATAATATGATGATCTCATAAGATTTGTCAGTTAATTCCTTGATTTTGTCCATAAAAGATCATTATCTTTAATGTTCTCGAATTAGAAAAACAACTATTGGATGGTAGGCTAGGGAAAGTATTTGCTGAATTAAAACTTAAAATCGATCTTCGGTTGATTCATACTTTACTTAGCCAGAACATGAAAGATCATTCGTTCAAATTTCTTTAAAAAAAGATACTGATTCATCATCGAAGAAGCATTAGCTTAGGAAATGTTGAGGTGAATAGATGCGGAAGGAGAAGATAAAAGGAGATATGTATAACAGAAGGGATTAAAGATATAAGATTTAGATATGTTAATATAATTGTAGGAAGTATAATGATTTAATTAAAACCTGGGGATTGGGGATTGGGCCCAATCCCCAATCCCCAATCCCC
>JAWNBB010013183.1:0-17208 GCA_036325645.1 Balantidium ctenopharyngodoni
AATCCCCAATCCCCAATCCCCATTTAATAAATTCCTATTTGTTAACATTGAAGCAACCTACAAATTATTCTTAAATAACTTCGAGGGATTACAAAGAAATTCCTTTCTAATAAAACTGTCACTTTATATGAAATAAATAAAAGACGGACTTCTGTAACAATCGAACTTTTCAATACTTTAAAGGAAGGATCACGTTATCTAAAACTAAGATGCTAAATCAGAAACTTTTGATGATTTTCGATTCTTGGGAACTTCACAATCATATTCTCAATCAAATAATCGAAAAGTCTATCAAATGACTAACATCAACGGACTCAAGAAGAAAGCAAGATGGGTTACAGCGGATGAAAAAAATAAAAATAAAGAAGTCGGAAAAATTAGAAGAAATTGTTAACTTCCTGAATGAAGAAATATGAGAATACATCGGTGCAACATCTTTACCCGACTACATCGAGATTTCCTTCACTCTAAAAGTATATCTCAAACCGCATATGAAGTAACCATTTCAAAAAAAGAGCGTTTCAAAATTTCATTGTCATGTCCATCATTATTTGAAGTAAAGTAGTTGATGTGGACATGTGATCAAAAGAAGTTAATGTAAGCATCTCTTTAATAACATTGCGAAGATATATCCCAATCATAACGAATATAAACTAGGATCCAGCCCGCGAGTATTGATTAAATGAGAATATGATTGTTTTGAATGTCCTATACTAAAAGCCAACATTAGACGATGATGATATGTATCACACTTAATTAAATAACAATACCTATCATAATTACCTATAATAACACAGAAGCATAGTAAACATGGAATTATTTAATATATTTAAAATAATAAATAAACAATCTTTTATGGAAGAAGTAAAGGATTCCTTATCAAAAGTAGTTTCACAATATAACGATACAATACCTGAAACAGATGACGATAAAACCCAAACCGAGTGAAAACCCCAAGAAAGGGTAAAAAACAAAAACAGGAATGACAAAATTGAAAAATGAAGCAATTCAAAATTAAAAACCGACAAACATTGAACTCAATCACGAAAAATCCGAGACGAAGAGCAAATCAAAGAATGCACATTCAATCCATCGATAAATACAAATTATAAGACCAATAAGATCTTCAAGCAATTACCACCGGATAATCCCAAAGATTCAAATATCAAACCAGAAGAACACGTGAGCGGTGTGAAACGCGGAGTTAATTGGAATAACGATAAAAGAAATAAAAGAAATAAAAGAAATAAAGAAGAGACACTTCAAAAAAGCGAGGAAACCGAAGGATTCACATTCCAACCTGATATCATTAAGGAAATACCCAAATACGAACAACCGTTTATTAAAGGAAGTGATGAGTATTACATTAGGAAACAAATCTCAAATAATAATCGCGAGTTCATCAACAATAGATTAAACCCTGATTATTGTGCGAAATATGATCAACTCTATAAAGATAAAAAATCGTTTTGTAAAAACAATTCCATATCTGTGGTGACAAGCAGGGAATACAAGAAGACAATTAATTTTTTGCACAAGGAGTGATTAAAAGAATAATTCGAAAAATGTAAATTATTGTCATAAGATTTTGAATTAATAGATTGATAATTTATTGGTAGTTCAATAACAAAATATGACATTTATATATATAGCCTTACTAGGTATATGCAGCATTATTTATCATAATAAACTAAAAGGGATAGAAAGATATGATAATAAGAACAGTTTTTATTTAGTTAGGATGGATTTAATGATATCGGTATTTATATTTTGAATAAGCTTTATCATCTTTTCTTGTTCAGTCTTCTAAGATTATTTTTAGAGTTGAATGCTTCATAATTAGAACATTCTTATTTAATTATCTATGAAGATAATTAAATGAGGATGAAAATGAAGGACAATAATTTGAACATATCATCATTTATCGTTTCATTATATATTAAGAAGAGAATAGAGGGATGGACTGCTGCATTCTTAACTTGGACTGTTTTCACACATTTTTCTTATCGCTTAAATATTCAGGTATTAGAGATCCTTTTAAACCATGATAAAACTATTTAAAAGGTTCGAGTTCAGAGTAAAAACCTGATTTGATATCATCGAAATAATATCTTTGTTTGTTATTGTTAACTTTGAAGTTTACGTGTGATTATTTTCAAAATGTTTATTTTTCGGAGAATCCAGTGCAATACCCACAGTTTTTTTTGATTATTTTCTTCAAATTATCACTAATAAAAGTATAGGTAACAACTCCAAAAACTATTTTATTATTATCGTTATATTATTCACACTTATGACTTCTTCATCTCACCCAGAACATTTCGATTTCTTCATTTCTACATCGACAAGCATTGATTGACGTTCTTTTTTTTGTCCTTTCTTCCTTGTTTCCTCTTCTCCATCGTTAACATTTTCTCGATCATTTTATCCCAACTCTATATCCGATACAAAATCATTTACATTTTAATCTTCTTGTCCTCAAAACCTCCATCGGAGTGAATCATAATATTTTTTGTTATCCGCTAATATCAGTTCTATTCACTTAGTTATTAATTCTTGTTTTATTCTTGTATTTTATATATTCTCTTTATTATAATTAGTTACTTAATTACATATTTCTTTAACACTCCTAATCTGATTTATCTTTGCAAACAATGTGGAACTTACCGTATATCTTAATGTAGATATTGTGATCAACATTGCGGAGTTTCTTCTTTTCTTGGTATTGTTTGGTTTCACTCGTATTTGACGTATTATTCTAATTATTCTCTCTAATATTTTGTCGAAAAGTTTTTGGATTATATTTACTATCTGAATCTTGTTGTAGTTTATATCATCATCATTATTTCTTAATAAACTGCCTCATGTAACCCTTGTGTTAATCACTTCGATGAATACCACTTACTTCCTTCACATATATTCATTTTTCATTTGATTTTCCCTACAACTGCTCTTTTAAACTCTTATTTTAAATTATTTAAATAATTTATAATCAGTGTAATCCTCTCTTTCCTTTCAATTAATCTTCATTTTGGTTGCATCATCAATTCATAGAAACCTATCCTTATTATCTCTATACACTCCATTGGTAAATTCATTTTCTTGGATATATCATTGACTATATTCCTCCTTATCACATCCCATCTTTCCCAATTATCCGCTAATAACGACACATTGTCATAGTTATTTAAGTTTCATCCTCATATATGTTTTGCTTAATAAAACAAAGTCTCCACGCCTAAATCCTTTATTATCCTCGCAAATTATTTCTCATTCCTCTTGTTTTGTTATTATCTTCCTTTATCGAAACATGAATTTCATCTTCATCTCCTGCTGAAATTAAATCACATTTACCAAAAATAATAAAAATTGAATATTAAAATACAAATGGAAACATTCGAAATCGACGTTAACAAGCCTAAAGAAACCAGCTCAAAAAAAAGAAATTACAAATTAAAAATCGGATTAACAATCCTAACAATTGCATGGTGCATTATTATATACCTCCTTATAAAAATCGTATTAAATATAAACAGAATCTCCGAACTTAAATCACAAATTTCAGATGAATCATCTAAAATATCAAAGGTACAAGCGCAACTCGACGACGCCACGAAGCAAAAAAATACACTTGACAAAGAGCTTGACATCCTTGTCAATAAAATAAATTGAATCGATGAAGACAATAAACAATGAGAGAACTCTATTAAACAATTAGAAAAAACAAATGAAGGATTAATGCAACAGCTCCAGCTATCATTATAGAGACAATTTCCTGGAGTTAGTTATTTATGAAAATAGCTTAGACTAAGCTACTTACCAACAAATGCCATTTAAACTCACTAAATTCCTAACTAAGAGTTCTATATTTATATATTATAGTATTTTCATGAACAATTAATAAGGATTACCTGAATAATCAATAAGAAACTCTTATTAAAAATACACATTCTATTATTGATCAACAAGGTAGTTACGATAGTTTAGAAAAAATATATTTTGTACTGGATATAATCATATGAAGCAGAACGTCATTTAATTTACATTTCAAATCTATTTACTTCTGGACTATTTGATATAATCAATGTTAAATGGTTCATAATACAATATTTTAGTATTCAATTATTATTATTATTATTTTGGAAGGAAATATACCACAAAGTTCAATTATGTTTCGGTATTTCAAGTACATTTACCGATTTATATCATTGTTTTATCCTGATTAAAAGGCGTTGTGTAAATGTATTACTGTCCTCATTTTCACCAGCTTAGATTGTATTTTAAAATATTTTTTATTTTGTACCTCTTTTCGAATTATCTAGTCATCATCATCATCTTCATCATCATTAATACCCTCCTCATCTCCTCACATTAAAAGATTTTAATTTTGATTCTTTCAATTTGTTCATACTCTATAAACTCCTTCGATATCAGTACACTTCACATTCATTTCCGATTCAATAAAAAGTGATTTGAATACTTTTCCTGTATCCCATATATATTATTAATCACTTTCCTTAGAACGATAAGGACAACATAAGATTGATTCCAGAAAAAGTTACACGTAAAAACACATTTTTATTCTTTGGGTGAACTTATCATTCATGACACATCCTTTCTTTACAACATTAATATTCATTTTTTCAATTCTATTCCGTTCTCTTTCATTCACTTAAACATCGATCAGCTCTTAAATCGGTATCTTCTCCTAACCCTTCAATTTCTTTCCATTACTTCTCTACTCTAAATCATTTCTTCATTCTTCATTTTGTTTTTTACATATTAATCAAGAATAATAATTCATAATATTATTGTCTTCGTCACACTTAAAATGGAGCAAAGTGTTTCAGCCCAAGAAATTCACAAAAAGATTTTCATAAACGAAACATGCCATTACCATCCTTCAACGCCTTTTACATTTTACTGCTTTACAGATAAGAAATTTATCTGTATCAAATGCTTCAAACACCACAAATCCCATAACATCGAAATAAAGGACGATCTCGTTCATAAAGCGAATTTCTTCTCGTTAATCAAACAGCAATCCGAGTACAATTTCCTAACCAAACTGACTCATTTCAAGGACAGTCTCATTGAGCTACATAAAGAGATAGACAACATCATAATCAAAGTCTCTGATAATATTGAATTAATCAAGAATAAGGAAAACAAGTTCGAGATCAACAATGAAATAAGCATCTTCTCCATCCCTTACGACTCATATGAAAAGATATCCCGACTGGTCGAATCTTACAACAGCATCGAAGAATTCAGGTTCAAAATCAGCGATATCATCGATGCGGTTAAAATCGAAAATTATTCGAATTTGCATTGGATTAGTAAAGAAGTGAACATATTGGATTACACGCCCTTTCATCAAGGATTTCCTCCTGAAATTATTTTAGGGAAACAGCCGGGTTTATACTACTGAGCAGAGGGAGTGAAGAATCATTCACTTACTTTCGATTGAGGGAAGGAGTATTATATAAAGGATATAAAAATCACGATACATAACTTCGAATGTTCGTTGAAGAATTTTAAGCTTAGTATTAAAGATGATAATAGTAATTGGGTGGTCTGTTCGATTAACATTTGTCAACCTTTTACGAAAGACACCGAGGATCAGATATTTGAAGTAAATACAAGCGGAAGGTTTATGAAAATGGATTTAATTGATAACTGGGGCCCCGGGGGCGGAGAATATATTCTTATCAAGCGATGAATGTTTCAAGTGGGAGATTTATTGTGTTAGGATTAAATCCATATTAATTATATTTTATTGTTTAAGAATTGAACTACAAAGGAGATAAAATCAATTGTGGAATTGTATCTGAATACGCAGTCTCGATGAGCTTAATAAGCACCAAGAAATAAAAGTAATAATTGTTTGTATTATAAGATAATCGCTCTTGGTATAGACATTTCACATTATCACTGTTTGGCATTTTAGCAGCATTTAAACTAAAAATATTTGTTTTTATAATTGATTCAGTCTACTAAGCAATACAATACAATGCAATGCAATTCACTTCCATTACAATTCCCAAATAACAACAAGCCGAAACTTAAAACTGTTCTCAATAAAAAACAACATTTCTATACTCAAATGTTTCAAATTCCATCAAATATTATACTAAAGAGATTAAATATACACTAACTAAATATCATACTTTAAACCTAAAAGAAACACTTTTCACTATTTTAGCATCATTTCACTCCTTTATAACATATATAAAAATAAAATTACTTTTATTTATCGTTTTGTCAAGTTTCCCCTATTCATTCACATTTTAAAAAGTCCCCAAGAGCTTCAAATATTAAACCATTGTATATCTGAAAGGAGTGCGTTGACAATATCCAAGTCCCATTCATACTATTTTTAGTTTCAGAACCATCAACTAAATACCACTTCATTTTCTCTTCATCATATTTGACTCTTGTTTGTATTCGACTAAACCCCTTTTCTTTATTGAAGGGAAAATCGCAGCTTTCTTCCCTTCCGAAAGTTATTTCCTTCTTATTGTCTTTATGAAATCTCTTCTTTGAAGTGTCTTGAATGTCCTTATCCAGACTTCCGATTTCAATACTGTCGTTGTTCTCGTATCAAACGATTTGAAGTAAATGATTACCGATACTTAGTATCTCCTTTTGTGACAGGTAGTATTTATAGCCATAACATATTTGGAAAAAGAAAATATTCATATCTGGGCTTTTATTCTTCATATTATTCCTTATGAAATAGCTCTTTGTCTCACGTTGATAGTATATTGTGAATAGAAAAGGAGATGCGCTTTCTTCATCAATATCATAATTCAACTCCACATCGAAAATGTTCGGGTTACTTAACTTTGATTTTATCTGGAATATCGTTACTCCGTCGCTAATTCCCCTTCCGCCATGAGTTAATCCTCCTGCGTTTATTTCGATTTCCCTTGGTAAAAGAGTCTGAGTTAAAGATGACAGTTTTCATATTGGAGCCGATTGAATTTCTTCTGGTGTTATTATTCTTGATACGTTGATTTCTTCGAAACCAGACTGAAGTTGGTTGTTGTCTTCTGCGCCGGGGTTTTTGGGTGCGTTTTTCGCTGATTCTCAAATGTTATTTGCTTTATCTCGTGATCGTTTTGATTGTTTTGTGTTATTTTTACTGAAGTTGTTTGTGTTGTCGTTCTTGTTTTCATTTTGGATTTGGTTTTCTTCATCGTTGTTTTCGTTCATTTTATCCTGGTTTTCATTATAGGATTGATCAACTATTTCTTCGTGTTTTGTTTCGATGTCTGAGAGTTTAGATGGACAACATAACTATGGTATTATTTAACATTTATTATTATTCGATTTACAAAGGCAAAGCAATTTATTTTAGTGGACATTTTTAAGTTTTTTTTTTAATGACATTTGATTATTTGAACATAATAATTTAATGTTGTAATTGTAATTGTTCTTGATATGGTTAATATGATTGCAATCGGATCGTATTGCGTATGTGGAAGGTTCTTTAAGGTGCAATGACAAAAAGATTAAATCATTAGAGAAATTTGTTATTTGTATTCCTGTTTTGTTGGGTGTTAAGTGCGACTTTAAATCTTAGGATAAAGCTCTGTGTTTTGGTTTTGATATATAAATTGTTATTGTTATTCATCTCTTGATTATCATCATTGTTTTTGATTATATTTATATTACACGTTTATTATGCTTATCCTTATCTATTACTATCGTTATTATTGATTGATACTAGGAATGTTGCCAATATTACAATGAGATAATATTGCAATAGTATCAATTGATTTTTATTTCCATTAACTGATATCTTCTGAATATTGGATGAAAAGATATTGTGTGATCAACAAATTTTAATATTTTTACTATTCATTCCTTTATAGTGAGTGATAAACACTTTCTTTTCTCGTTTTAGTAATTGCGTTATTTAGATCAGCTGCAATAATATCACTATGTAAATATGGTTTTCTCGATATGAAATAGTTCCATTGCTTTGTGTTGCTATAGTATTTATCATTAGATATCTCATCATTACTTTGATAAACCTGTCAATTAACCAACTCATCTTACCAAGACGTCAAGACGTGAAGTATTTTTTCATATTCGTATCGCACTACCTTTTTAACCGCATGTTTTACCTTTCGAAAACACTACATCCCCTTATATAGAAACCCTCTTCTACCATCAAATAATATAAATAACAATCTTAAACTCATCAATGAAATCACTGTCGAACTCAACTAAACCAACCTAATCATCGCCCTGATTTAAAATATAAAAATCAATTTTTATCCCTTCTTAACTTTCGTAAATATAATTTAACATAAATTCAAACCGATAATAACACTCTACTTAATTCATAATTAATAATTACATAAAATGCAGTTTAATACTTGAACAATTATAAAACTATTTATCTTTCTCTCTTGATTTCTCTTTGCGTATACACTTAAATCCAAATCATTTCCATACCCCAAACAAAACAAGTTCAATAAATACTGAATGTCCCGAATCAATTATTACCGAACCTCAAATTTAAATTCAAACACAGAGTCAACAAATCATAATCATCTTCAAACTCTTAAACTCCCAATATGAATCAACGCTTCGAAAGAGTATTACATTACCGACTATATCCTACATCAAATAAACATTACTTCAATACCACCAGACTTAGCTACTACTACTAATAGCAAGTGCGGAGAACTAACTGAATCGATATTTCAAGCTTTAAACGATAAAAAAACAAAAGTTATCACATATCACACTTGTTATAACCTCGAAAGCAGATGTGAAGTGAATAACTGTACATCATATTTAAACGATCTTTCAATGAATAACATCACCCTTTCTTCCGAGGATAAATCAGCCGTTAACATTACCGATAAGTATTGTCTATACAAGAATACAGAAAAGTTTCTCGAGTTTAACGATATTAACATTTCATATGATAATTTCGATTTTTCCGAAATGAAAAAATATACACATACGTCAATAATAAACCTCGATTCAAAGTATTTGATTGATAAACACAAGGTCATCAATAAAGAACTCGTGAATATCAAGTACGTAAATTACAACATTTCCGACACAAACACTGATTGATCTGATAACATTACCAATGTCTTTACCAAAATTACCGATATTTCTTTAGATTATTATTTGTTACATAAAAGCCTTGTACACGATACTAATGCAGGGAATAACGAAATAAATATTTTTATGAAAAGTGTGATAGAAATAACAAGATGATTTATCGAGACATCCAATGAAATCGAGTTGAAGTATTATGCTGAGGAGTTTAGCAAGGCAAAGCTTTTCCTTTTCATTGCAGTGAACACGGAAGATATATGGAATTCGGTGAAAATAAGCAAATTACTTGATAAGAATAACATGATTAAGTATCTAACCGGGAAAAATATGGGTTGAAGCGATGAAGATGTTAAGGAAATCGTTGAGTATTATAACGATGTTTGGAAAAGGGACTGAAGTATCGCGTTGAGCGATCGGAAAGAACATTTGTTGATAAATAATGAAAAGGAGTATGAATGGTGTTGAAGTAAAAAATATGATTTTGTTAAAGAGGATAAACATGTGGAATATAAAGATATTGAAGAATTAATTGAAGATTTTAAAAATGTGAATTGAGGGAAAGGGTTTGATATTAAGGGTGTGTACGAGGTGGATGGTGATAAACAAAGCGGGAAAGATGGTGATTATAATAGTAATGGGGGTGAGAGTGAGAGTGAGGTAGTACAAGAACAGTTAAATAGTAATAATACCGATAATGAAACTAATTTATGAAATAGTACTAATGATAATAATAATAATGGTACAAATGGGAATATTACGGATACTAATGAAGAAAAGGGGACAACAGAGGAAGATAGTAATGAAAATAAAAACCCAAACAATCCTGAAATTAATAATTTTGCAAATAATACTAATATCACAAGTAATGATATCCTTAATTCAACAGTGTCTGGTAATACAACCAAAGAAATTAATGTGACTTCAAATGTTGACGATATTTCAAAAAATGAAACAAATCAAAATAATAACATAAATGCGAATAATCAAACAAAAGAACAAGAACAAGATCAAGATCAATTAAATATCACCACATCAACAACAAATCAAACCCAAGAACCTTCAACAAACCCGGAGGATCAATTCCAGTCAATCAATAACTCTACCCAAACATCAGCCAAAACCTCCTTAGATTCTCCTTCCATAAACACCACATCAAAAACATCATCATCATCAACAGATGAAACAATTTCATCCTTCCTGAAAACGTTCTTCAACCCAACCCAAATAATCATAACAATCATCTACTATACAAGCACAATCATCCTGATAATACTCTATATCGCGTTTTTCAAGAAAACTGTCTCCTATTCAAAATGATATTTAATTAACAACGGCTATGATGAGCATAAGATTGAAAATAAAGAAAAGATATTTTATCTCATTTTCTTCGTGTCCTTTCTTTCAATGATATTCGGCTACTTCCTTTATTGAGATATCCTAATTTGTATTATCTTCGGCATTAATGGTGTCATCATCTCCGGTTCAATCATTTTCGATAAAACGGGTGGAAAGAAATTAGGGATTGTGTCGTTTTCTTGACTTTCTTTGCTTATAAATACAAAAATGTTGTTTTGAAATGAATTAATTGATTGAGCTATATGGATAAAAATACTAATTTTAATAGGTTTAACTATTTTATTCGCTATTGTTGGGGGTTTGTTAGGAGATATTAAAATGATTGAATTTATCAAAGAAATAAGAGAACCAAAGGAAAGAGTTTAGATGAATTAGATAGTTCAATAGGCATAAACGAGGGAAAGTATTATTATTGAAGAATTAAAAAAATGATATTTGATACGCGAGTGTTTATTGGGTTTGATTGATATTATCTGAGATTATCAGGGAAAACGGGTTTTCATTTGATGATAATGATATGAGTACGGTTAAGATTATTAATTATTATTAATAAATCTTTTGAATCGTTTCATATTTCACCTTTCGCTCTCAAATAAAGAAGAAAACAATCAAATACGTTGTTGTTGTCATTATTAATCTATTGCTGATTATTATATTATTATTAACACCTATTAGAATAGATTATCTTATCAGTTCATCATTATACGATGAAGTAAAAATAAATGATGATATTAAGACAAAAGTGAACAAATGAGGATAATCGTCATTCCTATTTTTATTTTACAATCGAAGAAGATTATGATTTTAATAGTATATCGTTTATTGTTGATGCTTGTATTACTTTTAATTTTGATATGTTTTATAGTGTTTTCTCTTGATATAAACGAATAATAATAATAGTGAAAATTAATGTTGTTCATTTAAAAAAATATTAACTATCTCCATAGTTCTGTTTTCACCTTTCATTACGAAACATCATAATTTTACTTTGTAAATCATCAATTACCTTTAGCTTATTTTCTCGGGTTTTCTGCTTGATTTCCTCATTTTTATGTTTTACAAGTACTTCACTTTCCTTATTTTCAAGTAATTTCACAATTTCATTTTCAATTTCATTTATTCTCATATTCAACAAATTATTGCGACTTTCATTTTCTTGTTTGCTTTTTATCAGCATTTCTTTATCATCGGCCAGTCTTCGTATCTCGTCCTTGAAATTCGTTTCATTTAATTTTCATTTTTTATTTTCTTGTTTAAGCATTTCTATCTCATTCATCATTGAATCAACTTTATTATTTATTTGAGCAACCTCACTGTTGTGTGCCTGTTTATCCAAGGCTAACTCTGTATTAATTGTATTGCATTTGCTCCGGATATCTTCGTAATTCTTTTTCACGATATTATACTCCACTTCGTATTGCGATTTTGCTTCCTTTAATTTCTTGTTTGCGTTTTCGTATTCCCTGATACGGGATTCATATGTGAAGTTTTCATTCATTTTTTCATAAATTGATTTTTCTTTATGTGTCTTCTCTTCTTGTTCCAGGGTGATGTCCTTAATTTTTTGAAGGATTTTCTGGTTTTCTTGAAGCATACGCTCGTTATCAAATCATAGGTGATTTGCTTTTTCCTTTTCTTCTTTAATTTGGTTTTCGTATTTATTGATATTGTGTGTTCAACTCGCGATGTCTTCTCGGAATATGATATTATCGTTTTGTAATGATGTGAAATCCTGTTCGAAGTTTGTAGAGACTTTAGGATTGAATGAAGGAGTATTGGTGATATTCTTCGATGGGGAAGATGATGGTCCTTGGCGGAGACTTCGTAGTTGGGATGTAATTATCGCGTTTTTTTGTTGAAGTGTTTGAAGGGATTTTTCAAGTTGGAATAACTGGGACTCCTTTGATAATGTTGCGTTATTCAAGTTATTGTATGATTGTTCTATTGTTTGTTCACCGGAACTTGCATTATGATACTTGTTATTTATAATAGAAAGGTTTGGATTGATCATTGCATGTCTTATGGATGAGGTTGGATTTGAGCATGATTGTAAAGAATTCAAACTATTTGTGTTTTTATTTCAGTTCCCGTGCATACTTGTTGGAGCAAATGTATTGGAATTGTTTCAAGGCTCGTGATTATGATCATATTGTTTCCGTGTTTCTTCAATTAAATTATTATTAGAATCAGTCATTTCCCTATCCCTCACTTCGATATCATCGCTCTGTATTCTCCGGGTTTGTTTTATATTTGCATTACCTCGAATATTATCACACCTGTCATTATCAGCCTCATGTACCGTGTTTTGATAGGAAGATATTTTCATATTTCCGTCTTGATTGTTCTCCTCCGATTCCTCATTTTTGTTTTCTATATACACCGATTGCACTCAATCCCCGTTATTCTGCATTCTCGAAATCCCGATCTGACTCCTTAACCAATTCGTATATTTCAACGATTTATATGAATCCCCAAGAGGGCATTCCCATGGTATCGCGCAATTAATGAATCAAATACTGCACCCACGTCTAAGTGTCTTTTTCAAACACGTTGTTCATTTTGTTTCAATCCTCGGTGTAACTCCAGCAGCAATGCTTATCAAATTATTACTTAAAGAATTCAGTGTTTTATTTGCATGTGAAAACAATTTCCCCTTATCACCATTGTTACCGGTCGTTCCCATGGTATCTAATTGAATATCATTTGTTCAACCATAGTTACTTCGTACTACCTCAACAAAATCAATTTGCGCATAATCCTCGACAAATCTATCGTTGACGCAGCCTTTCCCAAAATCACTAAATTCACGTTTTTCGAGTCCTATCGAAACTACCAAATTACCCTTGCTTTCAATATTATTCACTTTTAACTTTTTACCTCATTCCTTGAAGTGTCGTACTACCTGCTTAAAATAAAAGGTATAATCATCTCGTGATTTCAACTCTGTTTTGCAGATGTTGATTATGTTACAGTTGATAGCGTTGTTATCGTAATATTTTTCGACTTTTAACATTTTAAGGGATTTAGAAGAGAGGTCGTACAATGAATCCAGATACTCGACGTAAGTAGATATATAAACAACGAAGTATGTTTTTGTTGGTATCTTATCATTGGCTTGATTTGTTAAATCGACGAACTTAAAGACATCGTCGATACTTCTCCCGAGGATTCCATTTTCCTTTTCAATGTAATTACTATTTTTCCCGGAGAGTCAATCAGATGTTCCGCTGTTTTCTGACCCGAAAAGTCAGACACATGAGCTCTTGCCGTGAAATAATTTTGATATGTTGCCACGGATGTTATTGTTGTAAATTGCCTTGCTTGAGGACATTTGGGGGTACACCACGTCGTATTCTCAAATTGTTGATTCCGGGAGAAGAGAGGAGTTGAATTCAAATAAATCTGATTTAGATTTAACTGATTGGTTAATGCTTTTGCCGAGTATTGGCTGATTTGTAACGACTAATGCGTCGGATATTTCATCACTGGTGAACATTGTGTATTTAATGTTTTCGGTTAGCGATGTTTGTGGCGGATGGTGTGTTTGATATTTATTATTTGTTTTATTGTCTGTGGAGTTTTGGTTGATTTGTTTACTTTTTTGTTGATTTTTTGTTTCGATTTTTGTATTTGTTTGTTTGGATGGGGCTTTGAGTTTGACTATGAAGGTAATATTTGAAGACGAAGACAGAATTGAATTTGAATTCATTTAATATATTTATATAAACAATAAAGTAAGATTTAATTATTTGTGTAATATAGATGATAATATATTGTTTGTGGAATTTGACGTTATTATAACTAACCGAGGAAAACAGGGATAATAAGTAATTGAAGGTGTTTTACAAGATTATGTCGTTTAATAATTATTAGTATTTCTAAGCAAATTCTAGCGTGATTTGTTAGAGTTGATTGATGATGATTATTATTAATTATTAACTGATTAAGAGATTAACTCCCTAACTAAGCCCGAAATGGAAAACAAATGAAATTCTTGATTAGAATTATGTTGAAGCTAGATAATATGTGGAATTCAGATTGGAATGATAATTCAAAGTAAGGGAAAAGCGAAAAGAGATAAAAGAACATAAAACATAATATGGGAATCTCAACAGTAACTTTTGTCAGAAAAACTAAATAAGTATATAATAAAATCGAATAATCAACCCCTAATCGCGATATTTATGAATAGAGAAGATAATGGAATAAGAATAAGAATACAATAAGAGGATGTATAAATGGAAAATAAAAACAAGAAAAAAGATGATCAAAATGCTTGAAGCAATTAAATTGTATTTATTTTATTCCATCTATTATATTCAGAAGTGTCTAAAATTTCTTGTTTATTCATCAAATTCTTTAACTATTCCTTCTCCCCCTTCTGTCTTCAGAAATAAAATCTGATATTGTGAAAAGTATCTTGTCTGTGATTGAATTGATTACATTGTCAACATTTCTTGTGTTGCGGTTGATATCCCGATAGATTGTAGGTATCTTTTATTGTCAAAAAAACAAGAACCTTCGTCCAATACCTAAAGAAGAAGAGGAAATCCAATAAATATTTAAATGTCTCAGGGAACTAAACTGAGATATAAAAAATGTGAATCGATGGGAAAACATAAACACATCGATAATTATTACATTAAATTAAGTTATTTATTAAGAGATATTGAGAGCATTTTGCCCGACACAAAACATGGATCATTATCGGATAGCTCAACCAAAATATAAGAAAAAAGTATCTGACATTCCAACACGAACATAATCCTCGTTTAAGATTTGTTCTTGTACAAGATAACATTTGTGATGTGTATAGCAATTCCGTCAAAGTAAATTGAATAAGGATAATTGTTAAAACACTAATGGTATTTAATAAACATTTATTTCCAGGGTAATATAGTGATTTCGTCTTTTGATATTTATGAACCATATTTCAGGAAACTAATTTATGATTAAATTCGATATTCTCTATTCGTAATTCGGATGAGTCTTCTTCCAATGTAATTTCCATTGATTTCATAGAGACGAATAGTATATCTTCATTTCTTCATTTTCGCATAAGATTATCTATCTCTAAATCAACTTATTATTCTTTGTTAAACATCTTCTTTCAATTTCTAATTCGAATAACGATCTTTAGTTAGATTCTAAATTTGCAGGGTGAGAACTATGACAGTATGTTCGCATCAATCCCATTTTCACACAACTTAATTCTACGGATTTGCAGTTATAAATGATCGCAGTGTTTGAATATCACGAGCACTTTCTTAGTTTCTAAAAAACGTCTTTTAACAAGATGTCTTTTCTGTTTATTTCTTCCGTGGCATTGTATACAAACAAAAGTCTAATTATCCTCACTCAGTTCATGTATCTCAATCTTTTTGTCTCTGAATTTCTCTGTCATCCTTAAATGAAATCACTTTATTTCCCCGATCTTCTCCATCTTTAAAAACTCTCCATTTTCGCAATTCAATATACAATATAACAATATGCAATTAAAATATAAACCTCAAAGAGAAGGAATATCAACCACATTATGACTTATAAAACACAGATCAGCTTTTAAATCTCTTTTCGTTATCCTTTCTATCCAAGGCAAAGTCAATGCAATTAACCTCAATCTACAAATATTATTTACACTATACTTCCCTCAATAAATGACAAATAATTGACACATCATCGATTCTTATTTCATATCGTAATCAAATACAACAATAGCAAAATATTATTATTATGGAGGATTACAATATAAATACATTAAAAGCAATCCACATAATTATTGTCATTTTTATTTATGAATCTGTTTTATTATAACTTAAGTCACCACTTAAAATCATAATAATCAGAACAATGTGCAACATCACTAAAATAGTAAAGTTGAGAGTATAAAATCAAACGCCATTTAAACCTGAATTTCCATTCGATATGCGTCTTTTTGCCCTGGTTGCTCAGGTATTCCATAAAAATCTTTCAAATATTCCGTGTCCTTAAAACCGAGTTTCGTATATCATTTCTTCGATATTTCATTATTTACTGAAACATGTAATCGGACTCTTTTATAACCTTTATCCTTTGCTTCTTGAATAGTGCGGTTTATTCACTGAGTGCCTAACCCTCTTCCCCTCAAATCCTTTTTAATCATTATTAAATAGAGTAAAACAACATCTTTGTCGATTATGGAGTTAATGCAAAACCCAATTACTTTGCTTTCTGGATCGTTTGATTTACAAATAAAACTGAGATTGTCGTTGATTCTGGTTTTTAAATTATTTGGGTCATTTATTGGAATACTAACTTGTTTCCCCCCTAAATCCGCATTTATCAGTTCAATAATTGATTCAATGTCTGTTTCTTTGCCTAGAATGATTTGGTTGTTGTCGATCTCCATTTTATTATTCTAGAAATGTGGTTTTATGTATTAATATTAATATTACTATTTTTAATAATATTATTATTACTCCTTATTCTTGTCTTCGTGGTTGTCCTCATTCCTCCTCCTCCCAAATGAGGTATAGTTTATTTAATGATTATACTTATTAAATATTTCACTAACGAGTATGAACGTTGATCAAGTTTTATAAAGAACAGGAAACTTTATTTAAAACATAAGAGCGTCACGCGCAAGTTCAGCTTACGAAATACGTTTTTATATTAATTAGTATTATAACAGAATAACAATAATAATAATAATAATGCTTGTCTCATAAATAGGTAGGTTCATGGGGATTGGGGATTGGGCCCAATCCCCAATCCCCAATCCCC
>JAWNBB010013187.1:0-15252 GCA_036325645.1 Balantidium ctenopharyngodoni
AATCCCCAATCCCCAATCCCCAACAAAAAGATTTTATATATATGGATAATAAAAAGAAAATTAAGTTATTTATAACATGATCCCATCCAGAAGAAAAAGGAAGGAAAATAAAAGAACCACAAGGAGTAACAGACATTCACCTCGATCAAAAAAACGATAATTGATATACTTAAATACTGACAACTGAAATATACACACCCTTAAAATTATTTATAATAATTGCGGAAAACAAACGCCCGTAAAGAGGTATTTCACCGAGAAAACAATCAAATTCCCAAACAAATAATATAAAGACTAGATGAACAACTCAAACAAAGGGACCAATATGAAGGAAAGATTTAGAGCAAAGGAATATGCGAAAATCTCAAAATATAATATGATATCCTGTAAAGAATTCGTAATCTCCGGAAAGGTATTACAAGGAGAATAAATTGCATTACAGAGCTTTATATTTTTAAGCTAGAGGAAACACAAGACGCAATTTGAAGTTGATCTCAATAAAACTATTCCAGCATAACATTATATTATTCACCCATATGTTCCCCATAGTTGTGATTTAAATATGTCGTCAAAGTAAAGTAATACAAACAACACTCTCAATGCAGCCACATCTTCTCTATGTGTTTAATCGCTTTCTTCTTTCGTAGTATGACCTTTGAATCCTCTCCATGCATTGTAACTGAATCTCTATTTTCTTATTTAATAAGTTAATTAAATAGAACTGTATTATTATTGTATTTGTATTTATATGAATCCCTCTCTCTTTTCATGCTCTGAGTTTTACTATATTAATTACTGAAGTTTACGACGAATTAATAAGAAAACTGTTATTATAATAATTGTATTATTCATATTGAATATTTAAATAATAAACTCTCAATTATTTTTAATAATTACACTCATCCTCACTCATTGCATCGTTTATTTTAATTCATCAAAATCCTTTCTTACTCCCTTAAAATTCCAGTCACTATCAATTACTTAACGACCCGTTAATGCGCGTTTATCTCACTCCTCCCTATAAAACAGAATCACTCGTTCACGTTTTTATTTCAATCTTTTTGTACAACATCACTCGAGTTCAACAATCTATAAATTATTAAAAACTATTAATATTATTTAAATGTCTAAACTTATCATTTTTCCTTTCTCAATAGTCTCCTCCATCATTCTTCCTTTTATCATTTATCTCACTCTCCCTTACACCCTTTCTTTGAGTTGCGACAAAGTCGCAACTCTCCCACCAAACTTCGATATTTTACTTCCAGGGCATGAACATCTTTCACGTGTCCACGTAAGCAACAATTTCTTTTTTGATGAGGATGTTTCATCGAGTTTAAATAAGTTTAAAATTCCGATTCCCGTGAAAAGTGTCGTAAAAATTCAAATGACTCCTCGTCACACTCACGCAGCACTTACTATTTCGACTCCTACTAAAACGGAAACTTTCACTGCGATAAGCGGACTTACTGTTGACTTCACTTTACTAAAGCCAAATGAACTGTTCACAGGAGACATTGAACTCAGTTTTTCCGAGTTCATTCAAGAACAAGACACTTTGAATTGAGAAATTAAGAAATCTATGAGTAAGGACACAGTATGCAATTCACCATATATGCTATTGGAAATATATTATGAACATTACGATCATTTCACAAAGCGTTTGAATGAGATTTCCCTTGATATCGAAGGATGAGATGATTTCGATGCGGACTTTTGGACAGTGTTTGAAGATTGAAAAAAATCGGAAGTCAAGTCCAAAAGTAAGGACATAGTTGTACAAAAAGCGAAACGGAATATTAAAGGGTATAAACTCAACGTTAAGGATCCTTTACAGTATTACAAAAAATATAACATCGCCGTGATGGAAGAGTTCGATGTTTCCATTCCAGACGATGAAATCCAAACGAATCCAAAAGTTGAAGAGTTGCAAATACACTCGAAATATTTTATAAAAATGCAAATATATGTAGATTTCCTAATCGGAGGTGGATGACATTTTCTTGCGGTGAATAAAAAATCATGAGATTCATTACAAGACTTCGAATGTTGATATAGTGGGAAATGTATTCTCAGTGAACGGCGGAGTCAGAATGGTATAATCCTGGAAACGATTTTATCACCAGGTGAATATAAGATATTACTTGTTAACACGGTAATGGATGCAAATGAGTTTAAAAAAAATATTAAATTGGCGTCTATCCCAATATCCGCCGCGGTGAAAGTAAAATGAATAAAACAAAACGAGAACCGCTTTGAATGCGATGGACGCCGCCTTCCCGCAACGTTTGACCATTTACTGAATTTAAACAGAAATTATTTTGAGTATAAAGGTAAAATTGCATTTAATCTCCACGCCTTGAGAGACGAAGTATACATCGCAATTCCAAAAGATGAAGACTATTTTATAAGACTTAACTCTTATTTCTCAGATGGAAACAATATAAAAATACAAATCTACGAAATTCACCCAGAAGGATGAACGGGTAAAAGCAGAGAAATCAATGAGAAAACAATGTTAAGTGATAATATTATTGAAGAAATAAATAAAAATAAAGATGCGAAAACAATGGTCATGCAAGGCGCGAATTGGGGAGGACAGAGCAGTTTATATACTATTCTTGAAAAAGGGACGATATATTCAATTGCTTTCGATTACTCAGATTCGTTTTTCACTCAGTACGAGCGGAAAACATGTGAATTGTATTATTTAAAACTCGCAATTGGAAGTACAAAATATGTAAAAAATACTGTTCCGTTGTCTCTAAAAGGAGGGAAAGAGTGCGAAACTGCAGTGAATCTCATTGATAAATTTTTAAACGCGTTTACTTCTGAACATAGCAATAAACAGTACTACAAGTATTCGCAATATGAAATCATATCCGATAATATCTCGAATTACAACGATTTGGCAACATTGAAAGACTATCGAGTGATCTACTCAGGTAACTTCGAAGTTAAATCGGCGATTAGTTTTTATATAGAAACAATAAGCGATTTTCTCACTTCCTCGGTAATTCCGATAATCATCCCAGTTAAAAGGGGTATCACTCCTAGTGATATAGTCGATACCGTCCTACATAAAGACTTCCGTAAATTCCTTCTACATAAAGGAAGTATCAGTCTGCGTCTAAATCCAGGGCATTATCAACTGATTTTAATCCACGGACTAACTCAATACACAAAATCAGTTGATAACAAACTCGGCATCTTCTTCAAGGACTTCCTTTGACCGAAATGCGTTTCGTTTAAAATCAAAATTAATTCCATTTGATTGACGAACAAGAAATTGAAGAGTTGGGAGTGCAATTTCACTAAATTCCATCATATTCCAGAAGGAATACTTCTTGATAACACCCGTGAAAACTATTTCTACTTCAATCACCATATTCTCGTGCCTATAATACGCGATAAAATTCCTATCAAAATAACAAAAGGAAAGTTTATTCTCCGACTTCGTGCCCAGTTTACTCAGGATGAGGATATGGAGATTATGTCTATTTCACTTAAAAAAAAAGACAAAACATTGGCACGAGGAAACCCTGAAGTCTTTGAGGAAGGAGTTTATACAAATATAATGTATTTGAACTACATTCTCCTTCCTGACAGTGAATACGAGATTCATTTCAGCAATAAATATCAAGATTGAAATAAGTTCTATCACAAGTGCAGAATGTTCACTCTAGATTTAATTATCGCAAATGTCAACAATCCGAAGCCGCAATGTAATAGGGTAATCCCAGATATAAATAATGTGGTATACGAACGAATAATTGACATGGACAATACTTTTAGTAAATATAAATCGCAGTCGATTTATCAAATGTTGCATTCAAAAGATAATAAAAGTAAGGAAAGCGATTGAGAGTTGAATAGGAATTTATCGCTGTTTCAGTACCTTTATACATCGAATGGGGAAATGGAGTACACATATAACTTTGAAGTTCGGTCTTCTCTTGCGCGGGTATCTTTTGTTATTGAGACTCCTTATGGACTTCCCGTGGAAATATTCGGAAAAATATATAATGATTATGAGAACAATTCCAAGGAAAAGATCAGTGAATGAATTGGAACTGAGGATATTGAGGACGAAAATATTTGAACTCTTCGAGGCGTTCTTCTTTCTCAAGGGAAGTACCGTTTTGTCCTTGGTGTGAATCGCAAAATGTATAGTGCAAAAGTGAACGATGCCCTTAAGGATTTCTGTGTTCAATTCACTGCGAATTTGATTATTGAAAATAAACAATTTGATACAGTATCGAAAGGTGCGTTGCAAAAACCCGAGAACTGCCCTTACCCCGAGTTTCCACACAGTTGAAACATTCCTGGATGGGTATCCAGCGACACAAGCTATAGTATTAACGATATGTACCGGTTTAAAGTTAAAAATTCGCAAATGCTTAAGAGTTTAGTTCTATTTCGTAAGTCGCTTTTCAAATTTTATCTCCCCGATGACGATAATATCAACCTTCACAACTCGATAAAACTTATGAAACAAAGCAATAACATGCAGGAAAGCATAATCGAGAAAATGGGAAAAGATGATAACTATTTCTCGATAATGCTTGAGCCGGGGAAGTACACAATCGAGTTCACGTTCGCGTGAAATGAGAAGCGTCGATACTATTTGATCAAGAACCAAGATGAATATGAACACTGATGCTATTATTTCGACGTTTACATCAGCGTTCAACCAATCGACCAGTTACTTAATTTTTCAAGTCGTAATTGCGTGAAAGATCTCACCGCAATAAGCCAATTGAGTACTGATCGATCTCTTGATTATCAAAAAATATCATTTGATATCCCTGCCATTGTGAATGATATGGTAACGATTCAAAAGATTTTAATCAAATCGAATAATCAAAGCCGCAATGGAAACTACGAGATTGAGTTTATTTACAATTCGTATTTAGATCCCTTGTACGATTTCAATTGATATAAAATTAAAAACGGGAAACGAATCGCCACTGATTTTACTTTCATTAAAAGTGGAAATTTTATTTGGCTTCTATTCCCTGTGGATAAGAAATCAGACTATGAAATAGATTTCAATTCCGGAAGTTATACCAACTATTCAATCTGTTCACATTCGATATTCACGTACCACTTCATCCCGGAATCAGATCAAGCAAATGATATTACGAAGGCAAAGTGTGAAGTTACGGCGAAACTGCCTACAAATTTCTATGAAAATAAAAACAACAATTTAGATATCTATGGTAAGGGTCAACAAATATCAAATGGCGAAATGTATTTTTACGGAAGGTTCCTTCTACCGAAGAGCGGTCAGTCGATTAGAAGCAGTTTTATAATAAAGGAACAAAGCATTGTGATCATCCAAGTGAACCCACTATACTCAAAGAATTCTAATAACATATACATTGAAATATATAAAAACAAGGACGAGTTTTACCGTTTTGCTCACAATGACAACCACGGGCTCATTATCAGCGAGTTGTCGAATTCTTCTTTTTTTAATGCAAACGCAACATCATTGCCTTATTCCCTCGATATCACCTTCGATAGAACGTTAACACAATGCGAATCATTCGAACTTCTCTTCTCGATTATTCCGAAGAAAGCATATAAGGAAGTATATTTATCATGTGATGTCATCGAGGAAGACTCTGCAGGTGAGACACTGCCCTCTTTTATATCTGTAGCAAATACAAAGATCTATCAGTATTCATCTCATATCAAGAAGGATTTCGTTAAAAATCGTAGTAACAATTACGAGAGAGTTATTACGTTGGAGCTTATGAAACCTACCTCTTGAGATTTGATGTTAAAGTATATTCATAGTGATAACCTGATGGATATTTCGATATACAAAGACGATGATATTTTCTACCTTCAAGGTGCAACATCCTTCGAAGGAGGACACGTTAACGGTATTTGGGTGCATAAACGGATCAGCACCAATCTCAAGAAAGGAAAGTACAAAATTAAACTCCTCTACCATTCAATCTTTACAACACTTCTCGATAAAATTTTCCAAAAGGATAACTCGAGGCTTTGCTTCGGTTTTAATTTCGATATCACTGCGACAATTTTAAACCTGAAGAACGACCAATCAGTAACCGACGACAAAGATAACCTCGATAGTGTTATTCAAAAAATCACCGATGTTGACTACAAGAAACAATCGATTACAAAAGTCTCACCGAATGGTGCGGTGAACCTTCGACAGGGGAATAAACTTGATTTCGTAGTATCGTTTATTCATGATATAATAACCAAAGAAGCTGATATCAACACATGAAGCAACCTAATATATTTAACTGATAAAGACTCAAACGATCAACGTATCCTTCCTTCGTATATCAGCGCATATCAAAGAGACTCCGTTACATTCACATTCGAATTAAACGAAGACAAATTCAAAATTCGTCACTGCTATAAACTCCACTTCAATCAGGAGTTCGCATCGAAGATCGATGATTGAATCATCGAGAAAGTCGAACACATTTACTGTATGATGAAATGCGACTGTAACCCTCAGTCCAATTATTCCTGTAGTTTACATGAGAAATGTCGATGCAAATATCCATATCAAGGAACAAAGTGTGATGAATGTGCTCCAGGGTTTACTAAAACAAACAGTAATACGTGTATTGATAATAAACTCAGTAATTTAATATGTAACGATAAGACCACGTGTAACGGAAATGGATACTGCAAGATACCAAATAGCGCATATGACCCATATGATCACAATATCAAAAACCCGTGCAATTGTATTAACGGGTTCGACACACTCGAAGGATTTCCAATTTCGTCATTTTGTAACACGTGTAGCAGTAATAAACATTTCTACCCGTTCTGCTACGATAAAAACAGTTTTGATAGTAAGGATAAAGTTAGGTTTGGGTTCAATACGCATTGTTCTGATTTCTTAACCGCACCGAAGTTACCAAGTAAATGATTCTCTCACACTTTCACAAAGGCAAACGTGAATAACTCGATTAATAATATCAACACACAAAAAGTTGATGGAAGCATCAACTTCAATGGTGTGTTTAAAATCGTTGAAGAGGAGGAAACAACGGAGATACTCATAAGCGAGACAAGCATAATCCGGGTTATGTTTATCACCCAGGAAACAAACCGTGCACAAATAAAATTACTTGAAACAAAGAACTCGATTACTTCTATTGCACAAACCGACGGCATTGAAAAAAACGAGAGCTTCATCGCAAGTTGAAAACAAAGAAAACAACCTTATGTGATTAAAATTTATCATAGTTCATTAAGGAATTTATGCAATCGATACCAGTTGAAAATATCGATAATGCCTATTCCACAGGTCAGCAGTCGACTGAGGTGCGACTCGTCTTGAATAACAGAAACTTCTTACTTAGCGCAATTACCAAAAGATGAGATTGAAGTTTTCGGTATTGACAATCAGGATATTTTTAATGGAGAATACTTCATGATATACGACGAGCTACTGCTCTCAAGGAGTAATTATAACAACAAGCAAAAATTTAGTGGCAGTGACAGCAAAGGGATAGTCTATACCAAAAAAGGTGTTCTCTCGCATAGTCGGCTCGACGAGCCTTTTGAATACAGTATTGGAATATCCGTGAAGAAGGCTGTTACATTTAATGTCATAGCTCATTACAAGTTTTTAGTTAGTGATATCGGCCTGACATTACGAAACTCGACCGGGGAAATATTGGAAAACGGACGATGGATCACCAGTGAAATCGCGGAGGACAATGATGATTTTTACACCGGGATCGGTCGGATTTTAGACCCTGGGTATTATTATTTAACCCTTACACAAAACATCGCTTCAAATCACCTCATGCAAATGTTCTATTCGATTCACAATGCTCTTAAGGGAGATACGACATATGAGCACAAATGCTTTAATTTCAATCTAAATATTCAAGCGAACTTGATCAAAAAAATAAACAGCAATAATATCTATGATAAATATGATAAAGGTTTTAATCGGATTGTCAGCGTCGAACCAAGTGGGAAGTCCAACGTCATCGCACATAAAACATTTAATATATTTATTACATTTTCAAAGCCGATAAACGCGGTCGTAAGGAAGCCAACCAGTTCAGGCATAAACAATAAAATAAATATTCAGGATTTACCAGTTGCGTTTACATCAGTGTTTTACTTATACAACAATGAATTAAATAATGTGATATACTCTTCCCACGCATACCTCCAAGGAAGAGATTCGAAAATGATCGAAATTATATTTGAGTCTAACTTGCTCCAGGTGAACAAGTGTTACACATTGAAATACAATTTAGAATTCTTGCAGCCTGCATATGATAATTCTCAAATGATTATCGGGGACTCCCCAATTGAACACCGATACTGCACCAAAGAATGCGATTGTAGCCCTAACACGGATTTCGAGTGCGAAGAAGGTCGTTGTCTCTGTAAGTTCCCCTATACAGGAAAGGCTTGCATGGACTGCGAATCTGGGTATTTCTTCATTGGTGGAAAATGTATAACCGAAGAAAACTGTGGCACACAGTTCTGTAACAACCATGGGAAATGTCTTCAAGACTTATCGAACGGAGGAGTACCGAAATGTAAATGCGATAACTACTTCACTGATACCACTTGCAATCAATGCACTGATACCAAGTTCATATTCCCTGACTGTGATATCGCTTCGATTACCGATAAGAAGGCCGCCGAGGAAATAAATGGAAATAATTTAATTAGTGACAAAACCTCAAGGTTCGAAAACGACTGCCAATTCCAATTCCTCCCTTATGATTGAGATAATTGAGGGTACTTACACTGAGACGGTAACATGCACATCAGTGGTAAATACTCCCTAAAAACAATCAACAAAAAGAATTATATGATGACGTTTAGTTTGAAGGAAACGAGTCATTTTAAAATTTATTTGGAACATTCGAAAGTTACGAATATCGTGAAGATGTTTTTACTCGATGAGAGTAAGAACTTACTCATGACATCGACTTCAAATGTTGGTCCTGCTGGTGTCGGAACGGCCTCCTTCCTGGATTTTATTGCGGGTAAAGGTAAGTATACAATTGTGTTCTTTGTCAAGGATTGAGGATCTTTCGAAGGCAATCTCGATATCAATTACGATGACGCAATGAACGAGGCTATGACAGACAACGAAGAATGTTGAACAGTGTTTATGGAAATGCAAGTGATGATGCTATCACACGAAAAAAAAGTTATCGAAGGGTTCGAATCGGGAAATAAGTGCAATCAGAACGACAATATCCAGGAAATGATACCAAGAAATATGAGTGTTTATGATTATCAAAACTCGTTTTATAAGGAGCTACATAAAGGGATTACCAAGTCCTACATCCATATCCGTAAGCAAGAAAATACCTTTGGTTTACCTAAGGATACACATTATTTCCACTACGAATATTTGTACATCCCCGATTACATCGATCAGCAATTCGCAATCGAACTCGATGTCAGCAGTAAATTCCTGAATGCGGAGATAGGAATTCTTTGAGAAATCGTTGAAATTCCAAATAAAATTAAAAACACTGTGAAGAAGATCACCTCCTCCGCGAAGATAATGGAATACTTTGGTAACACCATTTCAGAACCCTTGTGCGAGATCCACTGTTTCAGCGGAATAAAAAAGTACAACAGCGTTGTTCTTTCAAGGATATGACCGAGTGACACTTTCTTCCGAATATGGTTCTATGATATATCGCCATCACCTTTCATTTTACCGAATATTCGTAACTGACAATATAAACCAAACACATGCATCATATATCAAACCACACTTCATTGAGTCAATATTCAAAGCTCGCCACAGCTCCACACGAAGCAAATCGCTGCGTCTTTATGTCAAAGTAACGAGTGACCAACTTCATTAAATATCAGAGATTATTTAGGAGATTCGAAATATGTCAAACGTTTCGGATTTCATATTCTTGACAACTTCCGAATCGACCGTGCAAGCAGCAACAATTCCTTCCATGTAACAACGTTCAAAATAATGAGCTTTCATGTTTTCAGATTAATCGTCTTCCCTGGCCGTGTAGACACGGACCTTGAGTTGTATTACATTGATACTACCAAAAACGACATTCTTATCGCGAAGAGTAACAGTAAGAACTTCGAGGATGTTATTCTCATTGAAATCCCACCTGGAGATTACAAAATTGTTTTTAAATTCTTCGCTCCACCTTCGGGGTATCAGAAATGTGAGTCGATGAAAATGGAATTTTCTATGCAAGATTTCGTCCAAGTCAATGCGAATATTCGTAGAATGTCGCTCAAGTACAAGGGGAATCAACCTGAAAAATACGAAACGATTAATATGTGAGACTGACTCAAAAGCACAAGGGATATATATACAAAGGAAATGAAAACTATTACAACTCCCTTTAAACTCGAACCTGCGTTTTATATCAACAAAGACGATATTAGTAAGTATATTCCATCGTTTTCTATCGCAGAGTTGACCTTTATTATTGAGGAGAAATATGACAAAAAGGTTCAATTAAACGCGTTCGTTAATTCTGATTTTCTTTATGTCGATTGCGCGATTTATTGAACGTATACACCGAATATCGGCGGAGGGAATGCCAATAACGCACAAGATGTGAAAATGAGGAGCAGTGTTCATAGGAAGAATATGAACACACTTGTTACACCTAGATTACATAGCGGGACTTATGTAATTTCCGTGAGATATTATCGGAGATTACATTATTATCACCCATCTTCAGATTCAAAATATGATGAACAATTAACTGCGGCTGTATTCGCGGAGATGCAATTTGATATTCAAATGGTGAACACGTCAAACGATATTGTGAGCATATGAACAACAAATGGATATTTAATTCTTTCTCCCTGAGGAACCCAGAAAATAGCACATAATTATCTGTGCCGGAAACTTGGACTTCCAGTACCGAAAACGCTTTCATCACTCCGTTTCCTCGATTTCGAGGCTGAGACTCATATAATGGATAACTATCTCCTTCCGCCAATGGCGGAAGGAGAGGACGTGATACCATTCCGCCTCAAGTTATGATCAAACGCGATGATTCGTGTCTATGTGGAAAGCAAAGACGCAGAGATTGGCTTAATATTAAGAAAAATCCGGAATAACGATAACTATGAAATTATTGCTGAAAGCAGCGATTCCGTCCACTTCGAAACCATAATGCAACTGATTGACGATGTAACTGATTACGAAATCGTTATTCAATACAAAGGATACACCGAGTGAAGAAGCAACCAAAGAAATGAATGTAAAACATTTAAAATGGAGATTGCAATTGAAAAGAGCCATAACTATGCTTGTCCTCACTCATCGAAATATTCGTTGCTTTACGATTTAAAAGTTATTCCTGATATTGTACCCGTAAAAACCTCCGAGAAGGAGACTTTCTACAAATACAACAGTCGTAATTTTTTCAAGGGTGAAGACAATGGTAGTGGCTATGTATACTGACTACGAAGCGAAAATGACACCTATATCGATTTCGGTACTTTCAATGTCCTCAAACCAATCGATTTTAAATTCGAAGTATTTAACGATTTCATGCAAGCGCCTGTCACTATCATGCTTGCAAGTGCTAATGACAATATCAATATCGAAGAAAAACGTGATGTCTCTCGTTTGGTCGAAAGCACTTTCGGTAAACTAAATAAACAGAATTTCATTATCGCCTACGGCGAGATCTTCGAATCCCGAACTTCATTGCTAGTGAAAAACTGACCAGAAGGCAAGTATAGTCTTTACATCTATCTCCCCGGGCTTAAAACCAAGTTCATTAAAGAACGGGTTTGTTCATGATATGACGTGAACGTTGAAATTAAAAAATCTCGAAACCATTTCAAAGCGAAGGAGATAATAAATACATCATCAATTAAAGATGATAACTTGGACTTACCTATCCGAATCCCCTACTCATTCAATACCCCGAGGTTCATGAGTGGATATGGTCCCTATACCTATCTCAATTATTACAACGACTATTATCCAAGGTTCAATACCACAAACGAATGACCGCAAGCATTCGAAATCATAAATACCGTCCCAATTACCCTATCCACCGAGAGCATTGTTCAGTTCGAGGTAGAAACTAACGATCCAATGAATACGATTTTAATCTCCATCGAAGGAGAAACCCAATTCTCGACTAAAGTTCAAAAAATTTTAAAAACCGGAAATTACATGGTTACAATTAAATACAGTCAGGAGGTTGTCGATAAAAAACGACTGACTAAAGAGATGTTTTTAAACGATATCCTTAATAAATTGTTTAAAATGTTTATTGGGATATCCCCGATAAGTAGACTTGATGACATATATCAATATAACAATATGCGAGCGTCTTACCGGCAGTGCGAGACGACGAAGTTTCCAAATTTCGAATACAATGCGAAAAATGGCGAATATCGCTTCAGTACAGATTTATTTTCAGTGCATGCGGAAGACATTGATAAAAGCAAGAGCAATGTCATCAGTTCAATCCAATGAAATTTAATTAAATCCTCCCGGAATCGTTTAATCGCAGAGCTTGGCACTGACTATATTATCAATAAACTCACTTGAAAAGTAGTGACAAAAAATAAACATTATTGAATGAAATTCGAAGGTAACCACGGATACCTTGATCTCACCCTACCGAAAGGACAGTACACAATTCAATTGGTTTTAGACGGGGAGATAATATGAACGAATCTCACCTGTTGAATGATGTCGATTAATATCCACATTATCGAACTCGATAACGTTAAAAGTTATGACTTCATCCATCAACTAATATCGAGTGAAATATCAAAGACAAACATCTTGAAACCGAAGTGCGATGGCAACGTTCTACCGTGAGAACTATTCACAGAAAGCCCAATAGACTCCCAGAACATCAGTAATGAAGGTAACTACCTCTGACATTCACCGAATACACTGTATTTTATACAAAAACAAAAAGAAAAAACACAGAAAAACATA
Source organism: Balantidium ctenopharyngodoni (assembly GCA_036325645.1). Lineage (NCBI taxonomy): Eukaryota > Ciliophora > Litostomatea > Vestibuliferida > Balantidiidae > Balantidium > Balantidium ctenopharyngodoni. The sequence continues at coordinate 12,959 of JAWNBB010013187.1, forward strand.
AACGAAGTCGATATTAATATCGAAAAAGATGCGTTTATTCATATCAGAACTCACGTTGATAACCCAAGTGTGATGAATATCATCCCGAAGATAAGGTACTATAGCAATGTGGATTCAAATAGGAATTATTATAAAACACCGAAAATATCGTGACTCAGCCCCACGATGAGGGAAAGGAACACGATATTCCATTTAAAACCAAATAAGGATAAACTAGATGAATTCTTCATTTTAGAATTGGGGTTGCAAAACAGTGAAATCTCTGCGAATAATAAAGAGTTGGGAGAATGCCCAAAATACGACTTGGATTTAATATTAGTAAGTGCACCTGAACTTGGTAGTAAATTCAACTGTTGATTGCAAGACGGTAAGGTTTATCAGGTGAAAAAGCCGATTCAAGATATAAGGAATATCTCTAAAACGCCTTATCACGAGAAAATCGCGTCTTCGTATTTCACCGAAAAGGAATACGCTAACGGTGTGATTAAGAATAAGTTATACAATGGAATGTCTTATTCAGTACAGTTCGAGGTTTTACCTTCGGGGAATACAGAATATTATATCAATGTTAATCTTGGGTATGACCACTCAGTATCAGTGTTCGATCTATTCCTAATGAAAAACGGAACGATTATTTCATATTCATCAATGAATTATGAACCAAACGCGACTTTTCCATATAGTCGAAGGCTACAGAATAATGTAAAAGAAGGGAATTATACATTGTTGATAGTTGAATACAATTGGCAGAATATGACTCGATTAATAAAGGCAAAATCAAATGTCACTGATAAAAACAGTCTTTATCTCTGTCTCCCGTTTTCTTATAGTTGAGACATTGTGAATATTAATGATCTTAGTCTCTATCCCGAAGTTTCTAGTGTTTTCCCGCCAGGACCGATACTATTGAAAGACATCAACGAAGATCTCAGATTTAAAGTCACATTAAGCAAATCCCCGTTTACAAAGAAGAACGAACCAGTTACAATGATTTATAATTTCATGCAAATCGTGAACTCGTTTTATATCAAAAACAACTTGGTTGAGACAATTAAGTTCCACCCAGATAAAGTACAAGGAAGCGCCAATGGTAAAGAGTGGGAATGATTATTCATGAACAGTCATTTCGTGAAAGGGGAAGAATATTCATTCGGGTTCGACAGGGGTTATATCTATGATACCGACCGTATCCAGTTTAAAATGAATAAAACGATAACTATCAAGAATAAGGAAGTAAATACAAATGATTTTGATACACCGAATAAAATAAATGATACGTTTAAAAGCGCACTTAATTTGACTGTTGACAAAAAAGAGGAAGTCGTTAGCAAACCAGCGTATACTCAGAAGAACGACTGCAATGGACATGGAACGTATATTTATGACCATATTCTTTTAAAATATTTGTGCTCTTGCACTGATGGTTATAGCGGTAAGTATTGTGATTACTGCGATGGTAAAGTTGTTAATGGGAAGTGCTTCGAAGTGTATGATGAGGATTACAAGGACACACATGTCCCTGAAACTGCCACAATGGAAGATTACGGATTGAAGACCAGAGATAGTTTGAAGCAAAAAAATACCAACAATAATGGTAATAAAAATCAGAATGAATACAAAGAATGTGGTAGATGCGTAAACGGAATTTGCGATGGTAAAGTTGGGAGGTGCATATGTGATCAAAATTATAAAGGAAAGTACTGTGATGAGAGAATAATAAAAACAACTTTTAATACAGGAAATCAAAGGGAGTCAAGTTCTCTCAAAGTTTGGTGGGCGAAAATAGAAGGAGTTTTGTATAATGTGTTGAAATTTGTATTTGTAATCGGTGGATTATTGCTAGTATTGCATCTGTTGAGGAAATGCAAAAAAGAACGGGCAAGTGGATATGATATGCTTAATCAAACAGAGGAACGTGATATTTCGAATCAACACTACTCAATTAATTCTGTGAATTCACCTTCGAAATCAGCTGCACCGAAATTGGAATTGGATGAGGATAGTGAGGAAGGAACGCATTTGGTGGATTATGAAATATCGTCAAGGAATATGGGAAGTAGTTAAAATGGTTTTATTTGATAATTAATGCAAAACTATTTTAATATTAAGCTAAATGTGATTGAATCTGATAGTCAGGTGAAAGAACTAAGTGAGAGGGTGATTGTTAAATGAATAACAGGGGAATTGTTATGAAAAGTAATTCAGGATAAATTGTATTTAAGTATGGTTGAGAAATAAATAAACATATAATGCTCATGTTGATGTATTTAATTGGGGATTGGGGATTGGGGATT
>JAWNBB010013234.1:0-14790 GCA_036325645.1 Balantidium ctenopharyngodoni
AATCCCCAATCCCCAATCCCCATCTTCACCTTCAGTCCTTGATCCTTTTGTCTCTCAGAAACATCCTCCATTTCCAAAAGAATAATCATAAAGATATGTCTATTATCAAAATTAAAAAACACTTTCATAACCACCAAAAAAGTTTCATTCCTAAAGCAACATCCACCAACTTAACTCATACTCTTTTATAAACCGCATTCGATTACCAAGAACTTTCACTTCCACCTTGCTAAAAATAATCCTAATCACAGCTTTCTTTAGTCTCATGATTAAAAAATCCAAAGTAACATTAACAATATCAATTAAATTAATATCTATAATATATCTACTCAACTTTCCCCATCAACCACACTAAAACGTTTGAAATTCAAATGTACCTTAAAGCAAAACGCAACCCAGCATAAATATATTTCAACTATAATTAAAATCACTTCACTCAAATTGAATATCATGAAAGTCAGAAAGCTGTAAAACGGACGGATTACTCCGAAAAATATCATTCCTAACACAACAGTATAATCAATAATATCTATTATTATAATAGCACTCAATATTAAATAACCTATCTCAGCGTAATTGAAATCGAGATTTATACTTGCACAACAGAGATAACAAGAGGATAGTAAGTATAAAATTGATATTATTCAAGATGAAAATACTTCATAGTATGATACTTCTTTGAGTACTGAATAAAAATTTTCAATTGATATAAATAATAAAATAAAGGAGGCTATTTTGATACCAGTGCGTATTGAGCATCCGCAAAAGGAATCCACATCTCAATATTTGGGAGTGAAGACGAAAATGAAATTTTGTTTTGTTACGTTCTCTCGGCTTGAGAAGGATTGATTAGAAATATTAGACATTTAATCAATTTAATTATTATGTTTATATATTTAAAGAAGTAAGATTATATCATGTTATTTAAAGATAAATTTGAGAAATGGAATTTTTTGTTGATTAGATTTGAAAATGATCGAAGAAGATAGGCGTAGATGAATCTCAAGGAGAAAGATCAAAGATGAGCTACTTTATGAAATAAGAGAATGTTAATATAATAATCATATGTGTTTTACTGTTATTATATGAGATAAATAAAGGAAGAAAATAATTGATTAATATTAATATGCAATGTTAACGGAAAGACACAAATTGTTGCAGTGTCGTTTATGAAAATTTGAATTTTTAAGTGATGTTTGTAAATGAAGAATTCATTACAATCAAATGAATTATATTTTATTATAAATAATAATGTGATCATTCACCCTCAGTAATAGGTTTTATTGTTATGGTCGAGGACAATTATCTTCGATTTCTTCGGGGATATTAATATATTATTAAATGATATTATGTATTAGCATAGCAACCTTGTAAACCAAGGCGTTATGACTAACTAAAACATAAATAAATAAATAATCATCATCTCCATCCTAATAAATATGAACATTTAAAATGATATTCAATTACTATTTTACCCCCTTAAAGCATGACATTATACCATTACCAAATACTAATTATTAATCTCCTCATGAAACAACTGTTTTACCATTCAATTCCTTCTTTAAACATATCAACTTCATTCATCCACTTTTCCTATTATTTCCTTATGTTGAATCTATACCAAAGCAACATTGAATCGTATTTAAATATATATTTTAATAATTTTTTATAATCAACATCTTATATTTTTAACTTCAAAACCAAGAGACATTATCGTATACCATTTATTTTACTTTCTTTTTTTTATTCCCCTCATTGGAAGTATTCGCAGTTTTTTCCTTATTCATATTACTACTATGTTTAACTCTAAAATTCTCAACGTGCTCCATTTTTCTTTTCTGCTTTCAAAAATTTGCTTCTTTCGTAATCTCTTTGTACAACGTTGCCATTTCTTCTTTTTTCATTTTCTCACTGATAGTTTCATTTCATTTATTGCATTCGCTTTTTATTGAAGCATCTGCTCAGTTATTATTACTTACGCGGTAGCACAAATCTCAGATCGGCTTTGCGATTTTTCCTAAGTTACTACTACTATTAACAATGCCCTCAAACACACCAAGCACACGCTTGATTATACCAGTTCCAGCTGTTTTGTTCGATATCCATTTCTTACTGTCATTGCACAAACCGTACAAAAATTCATAAATAATGTTTATCTTCTCTTCATCATCCTTTGTGTCTTTGTTGTTATAAATATTTGTCACGATCTTACAACCTGAAGAATATACACTAGCATCGTAATTCTGTGTCATAATCACAAATTTAATTTGCTTCAAAGTACTGGATATCTCCTCATTCTTAAGTAAATTGATACTATTTTTACTGGAATCCTCGAATAAAGTCGCGATTCATCGCAATGAAATTGACTTGATAAAAGAATGTGGGTGATTTAGTGTTTCGATAACTAAATTCAATAGAGTTCCTGTTATTGTAATAGTGTAATAATCTATCATTTTCTCGAGAATTACAAGCAACTGATACAAAACCGTCCAATTACTTCATTCAATTGATATGATATCCTCGCTGTTGCTCGTTGCTGTGGTATTTGTATATTTATTATTTTTAATCTTTTCCTCTCATTCTTTATTGAATTCCTTAATTTGCTTACTTAAACCCATTTGAATTCATTTAAGTAACTCTCCTTTGTTCTTCTTTATATAGCTGATATTCGTATTTTTGTCATTTAAGAGTATAGATATGATATTCAGGGCAAATGTCGTCATTGCTATATTATCATCGTTTCCCCCGCAACTTCCTTTGAGAATGTTTATTGCGTTTGAGTAATAAATTTCCATTTTGGTAACATCGTAATTTTGTACTCATGCGTGGATCAATTCCTCGATATTTGATCTAATGTCACTGTCGTCGCTGTTACTATAAATAGTAAACAATTTCATCACGAAGAAATCGTAAACTTCGTTGATACCTTCTCATTTACCACGGATAAACCCTTCCAGAATTTTTAAACTGTTTCACTTGCATCTTCGGGTGTTGCTCTCTATATTGGTAATGAAAAAGTTTCAATGCTTCATTCTCCCCTTTGTTTCTAATGGGTACGTGTTGATGAATTCAAAAAATATTCTTCCGCATACGGTTCAGGTGTTTTCTTCCATTGATGTTAAATAAATCTCACGTCAATATTCGATCATATCATATAGATCCGGGTGTAATATTTTACGTTTAATTAGATTGAGAAAACAGCTAAGAACATAGGGCTTGATCTCGATTTGATGGATATTTAACTTTAAAAACGAGAGAAGTACCTTTATTTTTTCGTTTGATATTTCAATAAAGGTGAACTTAGATACAATGTCACTTATTGCACTGAGAACGCTTTGTGCGAGTGAAATGTCCGATGAGTTAATCATTAGGATATTTTTAAATAGCGTCTTTGTGATTTTCGCAAGGTTTTTCTTAATAACAAGGAGTTTACTGTTAAACAACGAAACCAGTATTTTAATTGCTTTTGACATGATTGTGGTATTATTACTCATCTTTAAGCACAGGACTATATTAGCGACTACATCGTTAAATTTGTTTTCATTGTATTCAATATTCGGAGTGTCGCTTGTCGGGAGCATCTTCCTTTTCTGCCCTGATAATATAATATCAAGACCAAAGCTCGCGAATAGAGAAGAGTAGATAATATCATTCTTTTCTTCGATAAATTTATTCGCTATTTCAATTGAATAATTTGTAGCGACTTTTAGTGTATAAATATCGTTTCCTTTGATTTCAATGCTCTTCATGCGCTTGATTTCCTTGGCGTTTTGAATATTTTTATCGATTCCGATTTGTATCAACGCGTAACTATATTCTAAGATATCATCAATAACAAGCGTTTGGTTATTCTTAATGCCTTTAACAATATAGTTGATTACGTCTTGGCAACGGTGGACTCATTCGGGGGTATGGTGTCTGAAGATCAAATAATTTTTCATCGGTGTGATTATTTTATACACTATAGTACTTCATGTTACCTTTTCCGTTATTACTTCAAAAGAGTTGTACGCCTTTACCGACTTCGATTCCCGGTATTTATTGACGAGACTTTCAACTTCCTTTTCTTCTGAAACATCCCCGAACAATTCATCTCATAATATTGGTCAAATGATTTCAATGCTACTTTCAATGATATATGTTGAAGTAATAAACGATAAAATATAGTTGATGGTATATCCGAGAACATGGCGCTGATAGCCAGATTTGAGGGAGTGTTTCATATTTTCGAAAAAAATCAAAGCGAAGCTTTCACCCATCGTTTCGAGAAATGATTTGATTCCTTCACGGGACTTCTCTCTTATCCCAGCGTCTAAGCTTTGTAAATTATTCACTCATTCAATCGAGAGTTGAATGAGTTCGGTTTTGCTTTTATACGGGTTTAATATTTTTGTAATCGACAAATATGGTATTATTATATAGTTTCGTATGTAATAATGTTTACCATTTTCTCGTTTCGCTTCGTCGTATAGGAGTGATTTCAGAGTTGGGAAGATGTACGATGTAATTATCCGATATCATTCATTATCCGTCGTTGTAGCCGCTTTATTATTCTCCGAAGCAGTGTCACTCTTGTTAACGGAGTAATTGTAGTGTTTATATTGATTTGTATTTAGCGTCTTTTCTCATTCTTGATATATCGACATGAATATTTCTCGGATACCGATTTGCTTTTGGTGTACTTTCATTTCCCGCTTTTTCCCTTTTTTTATATCATAATTGATTTTATTATTTTCTTCAATTGCGTTTGTGATTGCCTGTTTAGATATCTTTTGGAAGTTATCATCGAAATTAATGTTATTGAATTTTCAAAGGATTCAGCTCTGAATGTAGCACGTCAACGATTTATTGCTCATAGCGAAGATATCAATGGTGTACAGTAAATTATCTTTCGATTTGTTTTTCGTGATCTTCTGTAAGTTACCATACAAGTATATCAACATCGCCTTAATCTCGTCATTGCTTTCAAATTTATTTCACATTAAGGGTAGTCACTCAATGGAGGTGTCAACGATATCATTTATCGTATTATTCTGCCTTCGGATGTTGAAGCTGTTCTTTGCATTGTTCGTGAGTTCAGAATATGTTTTAAAATTAAGGAAATTCTGAATAATCGGTACAACTACGTTCATTAAAGAATAATGTGTTCAACTCGCAACATTGTCTCTTAGCCCCTTCAGACCGTCTCACCTGATGTCGTATTTAAAATTGAGGAGCATCTGCAAGATATTATCTTCACTATTACCACTTGTGTCTTTCATTGCAAACAAATCCGAGCATGTTATTTCACTTGTTGTTTTGGTATTTAGTTCATTTAGCATTGTCAACACTGTTTTACCATATTCGAATTTATTTTTAAGAAGATAAAATAACATGTTTACCACTGGAACGAAAGTGTCTTGCTTGCCATATTGCGAGATTCAACGGCATATTATTTTCAGTTTCTCTCAGCTTAAACTCGCGAGCGCGAAATCATCGACATTTGAAAGCATTATTCACTGATAGCAAAGTGGTTCGATGTTATCGAAATTGGTTACGATATAATCCTCATTAATGATTTCTAGTTTTGTTATCACTGTATCAGCGTCTCACTCCTTCCCGATCTCCCGTTTCGTTGTTTTATTTGAATTTCAAGAAGTGATTCACTCTAACATCGGGAGAAGGTTGTCTTTAATATACGCGAATTCTTGAAGAATGATACATAGGAGTCAACGGGAGTTGTAGTTGTTGATTTTGTAAATATACGATATAAATATCTTGTATAGGGATTCAATGTAAGCGATATCCGCTTGATTTATTTTGATTTGCGCTATTATCAGTATATGACATAATTTAAGCACTTGATTGAGTAAGTCCTTGTTATTAAGTATTTTCTTGTCGTTTGAAAGGATGTTTATAAGGAATGAAAGAATGGAAGTCGAGCAAGTCGATAGTTCGGTTTGACTGTGAAGTGTCCACAACTTGATGAAAATATCAATAACACGGCATGTTCAAGGATCTTTAATAGTGCATCCGATTTTATTGTTTGTCATCAACGAGACAAGACTAGTGTTGATCAACGAGAAATTACAAACGACGATTCCTTTGAAATTTTGTTCCGATGTATAATCATCGATTGGTTCATCATCGATGTTCTCGCCTATTCATCACGGGTTACCATCTTTATCATAGTTATCCAAGTCCATTTCTTCAATATGCACGTTATTATTCTGGGCGTCATCGTGTTCCTCAATATTAGTGTTCGGGTTTTCATTGAACACGCTGAGTACGTTTTCTATGAAATCTACGATTTCTATAATGAACTTCCTTTCGGTTTGTGGGTTGTTGAGTATATTAATCAAGGACTGAAATATGATGTTGTTGTCTCGGTATATGAAATGCAATTTCGCGTGTTTTGAAAGTCCGATGAAAAACTTAAAAATTGAATTTACTTTTGTTGTTTGTTTTTTGATATTTTCAGCGTATGCGTTACATATGTCCTTACTGATCGCCCCTCATAAATCGGTGTCGTTATAGAAACGATTATATATCATGTTAAAGACTTCGAAGCTGGAGCGTTTGATTTCTTTGATATTTTTTAAAAAGAAATTCACGTACGCTGTTAAATCTTCTTTATCGTAATAATCGATGTACTTTGTTTTTCGTATATCGCTGGTCTGGATTTCCTGCTCGATATGATTGATAAAAGTCAGTGGATTACTCTTTAGGTTCTCACTTCACGACTTAACAAATAAGAAATTTCCCTTGACTAAAAAGGAGATATCCCTGATCTTCCCGATGAATAACTTCGTGATTTGTTTTCAATTTATTTTGAGGATATCAATTACTTTCTTGTATGTACGTAAATCGAAATTGTACATTTTTCCAACGCAGTCATTCAACGGTTCGAATATGATGGTTACATAATCTTCAAATTCGTTGGGCGTTAATTGTATAAAGAAGTTAATCAAATTTATTTTATGCTTCGTCCTTGTTTTCGCCCCTGTTTCATTATTTGACAAATAAAAATATTTACTGTAATACAACCTTGTTAACACTGGTATCAAGCTCTTCCTTTCTTCTGGTTTGATTTCTTGCCCTTTATCATTAAGCATTTTCTCCAAATTATTTCACTGCATTATCACCGTGGGAGTGTCGATGACAGTATTCAATAAATTCACATAGTGTTTGAGTCTGTCATCAAACTGGCTGATTATGCAAATCGATCACTTTTGGATATTCGTTGACTTCGATAATACGATTTGTTCAAATCACATTTTTTTTCATTCCAACACGTTGCCATACGAAGACAAGTCGTTCACTTTGGAGCAGATGGTAAACAACGCTTCTTTTAATTTTAATATTATACTAAACGACTTTGTTTCCTTGTCTAAGATATAGTTATATCATCAGCACATATCGTCATCATAAGTATCATTTGGATTAAATCACCCTAATTTGTAATTGAATAATTTACAAAGGGAAATAAAGGAAGTTATAAAGCAATGCTTGAAATCATTATTTGAATTTAATATCACGGAATATGAGGAAGATCAGCCGCTACCGATACCGTTGTAAAATGTGCTTACCGTGCGGAATTCATCCGCGTTTATACTTGATCACATTGTTGAGATGTTGTTGATGTATCATAATTTCGTCGGGTTTACTTCTGAGTTAGAGAAGATTCAATACGTGTTTCATTTTGTAATATTCGTTTTGGTGATATAATCGTTTTCGCTGGGATATGTTTGTATGAAGGCGAATAAAGTATTAAATACATTAATCAGTTTTCCATTTGCTATCGAGGTAAATGTCGGGAAGGAAGTAATTTCTGATGATTTAATCAAATATGTGAATCAGTGTTCAATGCATTTGTGTAATGTGATCCAAACGGATTTCGTTAATGTGATCCAATAACTACCCAACAGGAAGAATATCGATAATAACACTAATTCAAATTTAATCTCATCAAGGCCTTCGTTCGCAAGGATCAACTCAAGCTTTGATATGAGAATATCAAATGATATTAGATATTTCTTATCGTTTTGAAATGAGAAGTTAATCGTGTAAATACTTTCTAACGTGGAAAATATTTCATTGATTCAACTCGAGTACTTCAAAGCAGTGCCATGTGCGGAATATTCTTTAAAAAAATGTTTTTTGTAATTCGCTAAATACGCTCATTTGTACTTGTTATTACTTGATAAAAGGAGGAGATAATCAATATCACTACCAAGAACATCCTCATCAGGAGTTGAGTTGAATGTATGGAATCACCCGTATGAATAAAGAGATCTCGGTAATACTATTTTAGCGCACTCGTGTTTCGTGATTTCACTGCATTTCTTTAATCAATTCAAATACGCTTGGTTTTTGTCGATGTAGTATTTACTACAGTGATAAAATTCATTTCAAAGCACGTTTTTCAATTTACAATCTCAGTTGGAATTACTTGCATTGCTATCATTGGCTCGTAAAACGGATAAAAGCTCGGTAACGATTACTTGGATAATATCCGTGTTTTTATTCTGTTGCAACGAAATGATCATGAGAAGTGTGTAAATCCTGGAGTAATCCTCTACATTTAATCTTGATATTCAGTCCTTGATTTCACCTCGGTTGATATCTTTAATATATGAGGTTCAATAGTTCTCCTTGACTGAATTACTTATTTTCAACGGCAAATAATCTTCTTCTTTGATAAACAGCCTATCATATGTCGTAATTGTATTCACTATGATATCATAGTTGTCATATTCAAGTTCATTGACGATATTATCGAAAACGTTGTACATGATATCCTTGTTGTAGGAGATGACCTCATACTCGTTGTTATTAACTTTAATTATTGTTGATATCGTATACAGACTGAACCCCTGATAAAAATGAAACGCGTTTAACTGGATCAGTCAATAAAGGAAGTAATTCAAGCGCATTGAAATATGTTCATGATTCATTGTATTAAATAGATCCGCGGGTGAAATCGTACTCACATTCGGGTTGAATTTAAGAATCAAAGCGTAAATTTCAATTGAAAGTGATATTGCGATTTGAGGGAACTTCGAGAAATTGGGTGATTTTATTAAGATGTTAAGCAATTCGTTTCCATAAGCGCTATAAGGTGAGGTAGTGTCTTTGAAATTTTTCGTAAGCAACTCCTTTGTGAATAGTAGTAAACATATTAAAATGCTTTCATTATCCTGGGTTGCCGTGTCCAAGTTGAATAAAGATCATTGTTTGATTATTGAATCAAGTTTTATTTTTTGGAAGTTATTCTTGAACTCAAAGTTGAATTGAACATGTAGAAAATAATGAAACAGCGATATCACGTTCAACGTTGTTTTGGCATTAACACGCTTAATTAATTTAAGAAATGATTGAATGTAAATAATTTGAATTTCGAGTTTATCATTGTATTTATTTTCTTTGAGTTTATCGAGGATTCAGTCGCTTTTGATTGAAAGATTGTTACCGTTTGCTAATACCTCCATGATACATTCACTTATGCATTCGCTTCAAAAATACTTCATCTCAGCATTCTCGCCAAGGTTTTGACTGATTAAATATTTCGAATTTATTGTACAACTCTCCTTATTAATATTGTTGATATTTAAACTATTCTCCTCAGTGAACAATTTCTCAGGGTTAATCACTAATTCAAATCAAAATTCAAACGATGTTTTCATATCCTCTTTATCTAAGTTCTTTATTATGAAGCACAAGGATTGCGCTGCGAATTTCCTTATGAATTTGTTCCTGTTAAAGAGTACTTCACTGTATTTTAGTAGCAACAGACTGAAATTCTTCTCAATCGCCTTCTCGAGCAACTTAAAAATGTTGACGAAAAATGTAAATATTTGATCGATTAGTTCAACGTTATCTTCACATAGCGATAGTCATTTGATCACCTGAGGTCAATTCTTTTCCATGAAATAATCATAGCATTCGCCTCTTAAATCCTTAACTAACGCAATGATTAATTCTCAAATACTGATTATTCAAGGGAAATTCATTTTATTCATCTGCTTATCATTCCAATTCCTACTCATCATTGCCTTACCTTCAGTATGATTACCTTCTTTTTCTTCTTCGTTTCCCATTTCAATATCAACGTTTTCTGGGTGTTTATTCCGTTTTTCATGTTTATTGTTTCCGGTAATTTCAAGTTCAATCGTGTCGTATCAAATATCCAAAACGCTTTTATAATTATTAACTAAATAAATATACGATATCGAGTAATCGTTGAGTTTGTTATAAAGAACGTTGAAATTGAAGTTATTGTTTAAGGTTTTCTCGCGGTCTAAATGCATTTTGAAATTCGATTTCACTTCACTATACGTCATTGTATGAACGTTTCGAATATCTTCTTGACCTTCTTTTTCGGTTATGAGGGGTACTCCCATATCTCACTTCGTTGAAGAGTAATCATTATACATATTCTCATTTCATCGTATTTTTAATTTCGATAATTTCGTGCTGAATGATTCAAACACGAAAGTGTTACGGCTTTTATGTTTTAACTGAGAATGCTTATAGTTACTGTTATTCACGCCTTCATTTCCATTCTCATCACCTTCATTATCTGAGTTATAGTCGAAATCGTGGTATAAGTCGGTCATCTCAAATAAGAAATGAAAGATAAATAATTATTAATTATATATATGTTAATGTGAGTAGAGATAATTAAAACAATTATTCCAATTATTTATACTTTACATATATTAAAGGGTTAACTAAGGCATAAACATAAGTATACTATATATGACAGAAATGAAGTGCAGGGGAAGGAGGAGAATTATTTATTAATGTAAGGACTTATCTTTTTGGTCATCCCCATCAACTTCTTTAATTTGTGGTCTATTTCCCTTTCTTTCGGGTTTTTGATTCATGAAATCGATCAATCACTATTTGATACATCGTTTGAGTGGATGGAGACGTTACTTTGGCTTTTGTTTAATATTCTCGCATCGAATGTGATTATGTTATTATCATCGTCGTAACCGCGATTACTTTGACTTTTCTTATTCACGTACATTATTTTACTGCTCTTATATCAGTCATTTCATATGTTTAATTTCAACTGTGTTAGCTCATTCTTCTTGCTTTTGTTGATGATTTCATTTGTTTTTGTTTTAATCACCTGCTTTTCCTTTACAATATTCGGGTTATTATACTGACTGTAATCGTATTTATTTGAAATCATCTGCTGATGCGATTGCTGATTTCATTGATTCGATCAATCTCCACTTGTGCTGTGTATTCTTTTCGGACTCGCTGTTTTCGGAACGGGAATTTCTTGTTGAATCACCATTGGTAAATGAAACGAACGGTCAATGCCCAAATCTTCAACCTTTTTAATATTATCTTCGTATTCAAAATTAAATTTTACCTTTTTCCTCGCAAGTTCCTTCTTTTCCGATGTAATGTATTCGTCCCTAATTTTAAGTTGTTCAATTCAATTTGATATTTTTATGTCCTTTTGTCGCAACGCGTTTAGATTCTGTCGTCGAGCGTGTTCGTTGCTCATGTTATTGATTTCTCAAACAAAGGATTGGAATCAATATTGTAATGCAGTTCCGTTTTTATCTTTATTGTACTTCGCGATTCAGTTTTCGTATTTTTCTCTTCGGTTATACAATTCGTTGTATTTCGCTTCTTTAGATAAGACGAGTCCTTTCTGAATGTTTAATTGCTCGGTTAACTTTGTTATTTGAGTGCGGTATTCTTTCTCTTTCATCATTGAGGTGTTTGTTCCTTTGGTATTGATTAGTTTAAATCATTGAAACTCTTTTTCTTTTATTGTACTTGAAAGTGTTTCTATCATTTTCTCATTGTCGATTAATTCGTCTTTTGATCGAATTTCCTCTTGAAAGTGTGCGGTGATTTCCTTAGATAGTTTCTCGATTTTTGAGGACTGGGTTACGGATTTATTTTCTTGTGGCTTCAGTAAGTGTTTGTTATGGGTTTTCACGGCGAGTTGATGCCGTCAAGACTCAAGTTCGTTGGTTAAGGAGGATATGACTTCATCGTATTTACTGATATGGTAATCAACATCAACCGTGTTTTTCTTGACAGTGGTTTGAATGTTTTTCGCTCTGTTAGCGTATCATCACGTGTTGATCGTTTCTTCGATGTTGAACAAAGATGGTGAAATTGTGCTTATCATCACCATTCTTGAATTACCTCCTAAACTATCTTTTAATCATCGGGTTCATTTCGAGTCTCGCCAAGGGATGAACGCACGGGTGTCGCTTTTATTATCAACTCAAGCGTTTATGCAATTCCCTCAAGCGAGTAGACTTTTGTTGATATTCGATCCTTCTACTTGGCGCATCGCTGCGCCTCCAGCTGCATGATTTCCGCTTTTTTCACTTCCTGCGAGATCAACCATGATGAACTTACCGCACACGATTTTTGTTTCTGTTTTTTCGCGGTTTTCTAAGTAAAGTTGCAATATCGCGTGACTCCGACTTGATGTTGCATTAGAATTTGTTGATTCAACAGCGCGTTTGCTGTTACCTTTCAATAGAAGATCAAAACATGTGGTCGTATTTGTAATTTCAAATTCTTTTCACCCGTTGATAATAATACCTTTCCCTGGGTCTTCACGTCACTCTCAATTCTCCTCCGGGTTACCCAGTAAATCATGGACATTTTCATTGTATATTTCTAAATAAGACATTTTTCATTTGAATTCCTTTGTTTTTGCCTTTTCGATTAACTTGAATAAATCAATGACTGCTCTCGGCATGATCCCAGCGTCTTTATCAGTTCCCAACATGGTATATGTTTTACCGGAACCAGTCGTACCATATGCAAATATAGTTGCATTAAAGCCTTCAACTATGCCACTTAATAGAAATTTCGTTGAATTTTCATACACTTCCTTCTGTTTGGTGTTCTTATCAAAAACGAAATCGAAAAAGAATTGTTGCTCTTTTGTTTGTGGCTTCTGTCCACGAGTTTCCATAGAATTCATCACGCAAACTCAATTACCGTTGAGTATTTTCACAGTTTCTACTTGTGATAGATCAAACTCCCTTTGAGAAAGCGGTCGACATCTGACTGTGACTAAAATATTTGGATGACTTGTGGTACTTCCGATCATACCACTTCCTACTAAAGGAATTGAATTCGATTTGCTTGTATTATTATTATCGCCTCTTCCATTGTGTTGCTTTGCAGTCCCTTGCTTATACGAACCGGATCTTAATTTCTTTGTTTGATTGTATTGATTATCGTTTGATATGTTAGACATTTATATTGAGGTGATAATATATGATATTATGTTTATATTTAAAATTAAGAATCGTATTATATTTGGGAATTAAACTCGGAACCGTAAGAAGAGTCAATGAGGAAATATGAGTGATGATTCAAAAGCTCGTCATTAGATGCTAAAATAAACCAAGTAAAACCAATAAAATCCTCACCTGGAAGATAATGTGATGAACAAGGGATATTAAAGTAAATGTATTTAATTGTATAAAACATGTTAAAATAGTAAAACAAGGTTGGAAGTGTACATCATATAATAATACGAAAGAATATTTTCCTTTCGGAAAGGGCTACAAATGTAGTTCATTGGATATACAAAATAAGTGTCTCATTAACAACACTAAAGAAATCATACCATTTATGCTCGATGTACTAACTACATGGAAACGCCATAATTGTTAGGCATATTCCTCAAAGAAAATTTTATTGAATAATTAAAAACTAATTGAGTAACGGTTTACTTTGGTGAAGGAGTTAAATGTGAGAGTGTAATAACGAAATTATTGTTAAATATTGAGATCATCACCTGTAACCTTAAATAGAAAAAGACTTTAAAAGGATGGTACTTGAGGGTTAAACTAATTATAAAACAAATCACAAAGGAGTTGATCTTAATCGCGTTTGGAAAGAATTTCACATAAAAATATATGCATGGAGACGTTTATCAATAGCATGATTTGTGAATTCGGAGTTGAGGACAAATTATTTTTATAATAATTACTGCAATTGTTAGTGATTTAATATTACAATAATTTTATATTATTAATCAAATCAATGAGATTCATTAAGAATACATAAATAAAAATCTTATTAGTAACTTAGGGAAAGATTAAGGAAAGAGAAATTCTTCATCATAGTCTTTCACTTTAATAAAAACAAAACCCAATTATCTAAAGCAGAAACCAGAACGTCTTAAAGTAGAACAATAACTACATTCAAATCAAATGAGGATAAAAAATTAGAAAATATTAAAAACATTGCAAAATGTTTCCTTGGATATCAAATAATATAATAAGAACTCTTAACAATAGCAATAACAATAAGAAGAAGTAGCATCTTTAATACGAATAATAATTACATTAAAAACCTTAATGATACAATTATTATTGTTTAACGGTTGGGATGAACAATTAGTATTATAGACATCACAACCAAAACGATATCCGCTATACAAATTTCTGGATTCTCAAATCTAACCCTAATGTATGAGGTATGTATACAAGGAAAAATATGTAAAGTAGTAGAGTTTAGAAACCATATTAAAACCGAACACAATCGTATTATCACACGGAAATTGCAAATAAAAATAAAACAATATTATCATTGACTCCGTTGATCAGACTATATTTATTCTTTGATTTCTGGAATTGATGCACAGAACTTCCAAAAGATGTATTGGAAGATTATTTCTATAATGCTGAAGAGTGTTATTTAATCATAGATAAATATTAAATATAATAATGTTTGTTTATGTTATAAATCATATTAAGATATCTATTTATTTCTCTAAATGGGGATTGGGGATTGGGGATT
>JAWNBB010013275.1:0-11417 GCA_036325645.1 Balantidium ctenopharyngodoni
GGGGATTGGGGATTGGGGATTGGGCCCAATCCCCAATCCCCAATCCCCAATCCCCAATCCCCAATCCCCAATCCCCAATCCCCAATCCCCAACAGACAAACTTTCTTTTTTATATATCATCATAACATACAAAACAATTAATAAAAATTAGACTTTAATTAAGTATTATAAGATATATTTCATTCCACAAAAAAAAATATATAGTAAATAATATATAATCAACCCTTAATTAAGCACTGACGAAACACGGTCTCGCCCGAAAAACTGTTGAATGACCTCGTCTCAATCATATGAAAATACATTTAAATATCCATTCAAACCTTGATCTGTCAAATACTTCATTGCTTCTCCTTGCTCCTTGAACCAAATAACTTTTTCATCCTCCGTCCAAATCCCGAACTTGCTTTTATTATTAGTCATATATTTACCAAACCCGAACTGTTTCCCCTTTTTCCAGAATCCCATAAACAACTTCGAAGTGTCTTTCCAATAGTAAATACCGAATCCTTCCTTCTTATCTTCGAAATAGTACCCTCAATAAATTTTATCGCTCCATATAAATTCTCCAAATCCTTCTTTCATGTTCTTCTTCCATTGCCCCATATACAGTCGATTGCTCGAGAAATTATAAATGCCATAACCTTCCAAGGTATTGTTAATCCACTCGCCTTCATATTTTGAACCGTCAGGCCAAAAATATATTCCGATACCGTGTTTTTTACCATTTCAATAGTCTCCAAAATACTTGGATTGGTCTTTCCATGTTTCTATACCGATCGGCTCTTGTGCGTCGTTTGTCCAGTATCCCTCAAATATCGCACCGTTAGAATGATAATATACACCATAACCAAATGCGCAGTCATTATTAAACTCGCCTTCGTATCTATCATCACTTGCGGAAAATATACCGTAACCTTGAGCGAAATCATTTACATATTGTCCTGTGTATCTCGCTCCTCCTTGCCAGACTTGAATTCCGAAACCGTTTTTTAACGAATTTCATTTCTCACCTTTGTAAGTATTTTTTTGATTCCAATTAGTCTCCCGAATCTGTTTGAGTTTACTCATCTGCGCACTTGAGTCATCTGACTTGGCGGTTCAATAGTTACTTTGATAATTATTATAGTTATTACCATTATTATCATTGAGATTATTATTCCCATCATTATTTGATTTCTGATTTCGATATGTTTTGATTATTTTATTCGCCGCGTTCTTTTGAGCTATTTCCTCGAGCCTTTGGTTAGGCGATTTCCCCGCGGGAGGCCCCGCCTTAGGATTTACGGTATTTAAAATGCTTTGATTGTTTTGTGTACTCGCAAACAGCCCTGGATTAGATAAATTTGTTTCACTTGGTGTTTCTTTGTTTTTACAATTACAGAAACTATTTTCGTTACCCATTCGATATAATATTATTTTAGTGGTTTATTATTTTTCATAATTAAACACTAATATGTCAAGTAATATAAACGATATAAAGAATAAGCATTCCCCACGAATAGTGACTAAAGAAAGACTTTAAAAGTAATATACAATTTAAGGGTGAATGTTCTTTGTTTTCCTTTCCCGTGAAGGATAAAATTGAGATTTAGATTTAAAACGGTGTTCGAGACGCATAGCGAAGAACTGATAATTTTGTCTTTAAAGTGATACAAATATTAATCCGAATTATTCTGATGAATAATACAGAAACGAAGATTAGTTTATTAATAACAAAGGAACAAAGGCTGAAAGAAGAGGATTAAAATAACAATGCGAATAAAACAGTTCAATGTTATTGAAATGAATGTTTTAAATTGATATTCATTCGCATCGGAAGGGAATTAAACCATAGTAGCAGTGATAAAGATATGTCGATTAAATGATGAACATTTTAATATCATTATTAATCAATACTGTATTGAGCAAAACAATGTAACGGGATTATTAAATTATTAAATACAATGGAAATAATACGTGTTAAAGGAAGATACATAAATGAGTAAAAATAAAGGAATGATGTAATCGCGTAATGTTTATGTTTTATCGTATTCACGCAACACTAATCAACATCATAATCTTAATATTAAATCAAATCGTCCTTTGAAGAACTTGTTTTCAAACGTTCAAAATGAGGAATATGTAACAAATGATAAAATGCCAAATATAAAATCAATCTGATTAATATATCAAATACAACAAAGACATTGAATTCATACAATTACAGTTCAATACATTCAATACAAAGAATAAACACATAGCGTATCAAGCTCAACAATCTACATCACTTATGAAAAAATATAAATCGAAATCAATCTTCATATATCATTAAGAATAGTATATGATAAATCAAAAAGATGAAAAAAGGTGTTCAAATCATAGACGTGATTGAACGAGAACCCGAGAAAACAAGAAACAGAAGAAAAAATAACGGCTAATAATTACGGGGTTATCCCACAGAAGAAGAGATAAAATCAATCATTTTTATTATATTAATTAGTATAGTTGATAATAATATAGTTTTGGATTTCTTTATCGAATAATAAATTAAATAAAAATGCCACTCAATGACTTCGAAATAGGTAAACAGCTCGGTAACGGAGCTTTCGGTTCAGTGTATCTCGTAAAACGAAAACGCGACCAGAAAACATACGCAATGAAAAGAGTGAAAATCTCGCAACTCTCCGCAAAGGAAATAGAATACGCGTTAAATGAAATCAGACTTTTAGCCTCGCTTACACATCAAAATATTATTGGTTATAATGAAGCTTTCTTCGATGATCCGTCGAAGACGATAAATATTGTTATGGAGTTCGCCAATGATGGTGACTGAGGAAGCAAGATAAAATATAACCAGGAAAAGCGACTGATTTGTAAGGAATCAAGTATTTGGCCTGTCTGAATTCAAGTGCTTCAAGGATGAAAGTATTGACATGATAATAAGATCATTCATCGCGATTGAAAACCCGCGAATTGATTCTGAACAAAAAATGGAGCGATCAAAATCGGGGATTGAAATGTAAGTAAACTAACAACAATGGGATTGGCGAAGACCCAAACAGGAACACCGTACTACGCTTCACCCGAAATATGGAAGGATAAACCGTATAATTTAAAAACGGATATCTGGAGCGTTGGGTGTATTATCTACGAAATGTGTACGCTTAAACCGCCGTTCAGAGGAACATCTCTGAAGAACTTGTATGATAATATTAATATCGGAAAATACCCGGAGATTCCCAAGATGTATTCAAGTGATTGAGCGAGAATTATCAAAATGATGCTACAGGTGAACGCTGATCTAAGACCGAATTGCGATCAATTATTGAAAATGGAAATTATCCAAGAGAAAATGAAAGACACTCAATTGCTTGTAAAAGAAGACAACGAAGAGAAAATAGATTTAATTAAAACTATTAAAAAGCCGAGAAACATGAAGGAGATCAATCGAATGCTCCCTAATCAAAGATACGATGAGGAGATGGGTGCACATGATGAGTACGAAACAAAGAAGAATTTCAGCAATCCACGGGCTGATAAAGATACGAGTTCAGGGCCAACGAAGCCAGACACAAACGAATCGTCTAATAATCAAAGGAACAAGCCACAAAATGATAAGAAAATCGTGAAAAATTACAATTATATTAATAATAACCACAATAACAAAGATATCGAAAAAGAAGCTGAGCAGAAGAGGATCCAACGAGCAAACGACTACATGAAAAAAGAACAGATGAAGGACAATAAAAACGTTGACGGTAATAAATGAATAGACTATAATCAAAACCAACGACGTCAAGAAGCGTTGATGAATCGTCCTAGTAGCGGTGTCAATAAAAAGCCGATTGCGATTCAGAAAAACATTTTAATAAAGAAAAACAATAACGAAAAGTGAAACAACGGGTATAAATCACCGAGCAACGCAGGGAAGAGCCCACTAAATCAAATATATTGTAGTAATAATAAACCGAATCCACAATGTCGTCCCAGCAGTGGAAAAGCAATTGGACATCATAATATAAATAATCCACGACCAAGTGGGAACGCCCCAGTTGCGAAAAAGGTAGTTGCTTCAAATGCTAATCCAGTGAAGAAGAAGCCGGTGATCGAGAAAATAAATTATCAGCAATATTTAATAAAGAACAACCCAAAAAATGCGAATAATAGCAATAGTAATAAAAAAGTTATTCAACACCCGCAATCAGCGCAGCCTCGGAGAACTCCGGTAGGAAATTCAAGACCAGTTAACAGCGCATATCGTCCTAAAATCATGAAAAAGTAGTTTTTAAGTTCTGTTAGAATATCAACAGTTTATTAACTCTTGTCATATTTAACCATTAGATAAACATAAACACTATCTCATCCAACAAATATCATATCTTTTATTCTATCAATAATCATAATTATTATTATTATTATTGTGAATATCCTCTCCGGGAAGTGTTCAAGCCCTTCCCAAGACATTTCTTCATCGTTTCCCCACCGGTTTAATGTTGATGTGAGGATATAATCCAATATGATAATAATAATAATATTATTTATTGTTTTTATTTATCAAATTATTCAATGGGAAGGATTACAACGGTGAACTGCAATGACTCTACCTCAATAGTGAATCCAGAGCTGAAAATAAATATAAACATCAGCTTTGAAAAGGTAAACCAAGTGGATATCAACGAAGGAGCTATTTTTAAACACCGTCTTGATAGGCTGAAAATACCAGAGAGCAGTGATAAAATATGATTATATAAACGAAAATCAAAGAAAATAAACCTGAAAAAGATCCAAAACAGGTCTTTGATTTTACCGAGAAATCATAATAAAATCATCGTTCCAAAAGCCAATTTAAACGTTTCGAGTAATGGCATCGATAGCGTATCTCAATGCCCCGAACAAAGCCCAGTCACTAAAATACTCCTCCACAAAGAAAAGAGTTGCAAGGCTCTCAGACACAAAAACATAAATGATTACATGGAAAATGTTCTTTTTAAATTAAATAAATACGACAGTAAAGCAAGTAAATCACTTGGGAAGATCTATATACATAGCCAGAATGATATTGTAGATAATAATAATAATAATAAAAACGTTGATTATGAAGATGAGAACACATATATAAACATCAACGATTCATCTATTATGGTCAAGAAGTCAATAAATCAAAAAATATTATTGCATCATGATAAGTTGTCTGACGTTGAAACCCTTGATTCGCAAGGGAAAAATAATTGCCTTAACAGTCAAGAACTTCCCTTACCACATATCCAAAATTTACCTGATATTCACTTGAAACAGAATATTAATATAACCAAATCAATCAACACATTCCGCGATAGAACAACGAAAAGGTACATTCAAAGTAAATGTTGAGGCGTAAATTCCCTTTGAAATAAAGAAAATAGCAAAAGGATTAAAAATCAACATTTGAGGGGGTTCTATGACAATGTCGAGGCGAATTACGTACAATGAAACAAAATAAAAACATCGATATCAACGATCATTGCCGAGTCAACAAAGGATTATTCAGAGAATATCGATAATGTTCTAAAGGAAAGGAAGAATAAAATGAACACGAATTATAAGATTCTGCTTATCAAAAGGAAACATAACCAACAAAAAGAAGATATATAATTAATGCAATGAGTTTGTTAATTACTTAGTACATTTTTATCTCTTTAATTGTAGTATAGTTAATCGTTTTATTATTAGAATTATTTCTACATTATCGTTACATTAAGGTATTACGTTTGATGAAGATAGTAAAAAATGGATTGAAATAACATAAACTTGATCGATGTTTTAATGGAAAATGAACTGAGAAGTTGAGGTGGAGTTTTATTCGATATGTTGATTGATTGAGTATCAAATGATTTGAAATATGATAAATAATATATGAGAATTATACGAAAACTCTAAATGACGATTTCACATTTATTTCGTCTTCATAGTTAACTTATGCAGGTGTATCAAATGTTATTGAAAGCGTATCACTATCGTAGAGTTGCTTATACAATACAATACAATACAATACTATCGATTGAATATCGCATCGCTGTTTTACTGCTATTCAAAAGACGAACTTAGTTATTATAAATAAAGTAATTTATAAACTAATATTTAAAACGTGATCAAATTCCGAATTCTAATCTAACAACACCCATCATTATTATTATTATCCGTTGAATTATTATTCCCCTTCGTATTAATCGTGATGCTATTCGTTCAGTCATTCGCAATTCTTTTCCTTTGTTCATTATAAATCTGCTGTATTCATTCTTCAAAGCAATCACTTACCGTTTTCGATTCAACCGCGGTTGTTTCGAAAAATAAAATTTTATTTTTCGCGGCGAACTCCTTTGCTTCTCCTATGCTTACTTCTCTTTTATTCGTATTTTTACTTATTCAATCAATTTTATTGCCTACCAGTGCGATAACGCAGCTCTTTTCGGTATAATTTTTCACTTCTGTATACCAACCTCAGCAATTATCGAAAGTGTTTCGTTTGGTGACGTCATATATTAACAATGCTCCAAGAGCTTTTCTATAATGATGCGAAGTGATTGCTTTGTATTTCTCTTGACCCGCCGTGTCCCATATTTGAGCCTTTACTAAACCTCCTTCTTTTAATTTTATTTCCTTCGTGGCAAATTCAATTGCTATTGTCGGTAAGGTACTCTCAGGCATCACTCCTTTGATGAATTTGGATAGGACACTTGTTTTACCAACACCCATGTCTCCTACAAGTATTACTATGTTCATAAAATATCAAAGTTAATTTAAGTTTACTTTTATATCACGAGGTGTAGAGGGTTTTCGGGGCGTGTTCAGTTTCATAAACGTTGGAACCGTAATTTGACATTAAGAAATAAATAAATTAGTTTTTATTATTATGTTTCAAATAAAGAAAGGAAAAAACAAAACTATTTCACGATGATCTTACTATTAAAATAGGATGATTATTAGGTTTGTGTTAATCGAGATAATAATAATAATAATAAGAATGAGTATTTATTTAATAAGAACATATATTATCCACTGTTGTTTCTGGTTCTTAAAGTGATGAGATCAACTGATAAAAGCAACGAAACCGTTAAGTGTAAATGTATCATTCTATGGCTATCATCCCACTATTTGAAGTGGTTCGAATCATATAACCGATATAACCACTCGAGGAAGAATTATAAATTCCAACATCATGTAAATATTCAAACGAATTAAACAATAATTAATCACATCACATTTAATAATTTCTTGAATAAACCAATTCAATAAAACATCTTCATTTACTGGGAATATCAATGAATAACCGAGGATGTTGTGGAAGACACAGTTAAAACAATGTAACTAATACCCACATGTAAACCTTCTGAACATAATACAGTTATAAGAATATGATAATCAAGCATCACAATAATATTTAATATATTATATTTTTTGTTACTTTGATCTAATAATTAATTCATAGCATTGAAAAAGATGAAAAAACCCGAAATTCAACCTTTTACGAAAACAAATCTTGAGTGAATCGACGAGGTTGTTATCACTCCCTATGAAAAGATCTGAAAAATACTTCATAAAATAGAAAAATACATCGTATCAAATAAAGAACTAACGAAGGATATTCAGTGGGTGATCAATGTGATTTCCTCTCAGAAACTGTATTTATACGAAGGCTGCATTAACGAAAGCTACGAAAAAAACAGTAGTTTCGAGTGAAAGTCCTGAATCAATTATTTGAATGTTTATTCCGAAAATGATAACTTTAATTTCAAAGAGCGCACCAAGAGAAGTCAAACAGTGATCACGACAAAGCCCGAATTGAAAATCTACACACAGTTGTCATCGAAATTCGGATCGAAAGATTTGTGAAATATTAAAGACGACGCCTTTCTCCTTAATCAAAAGAGTAAATTTCAAGACAATGATTTAATGCTCCTTGACGAACCTTCCGATGACTATAGTCCTATTTACAACCTTGAAAGGACGAATGAGTATTCCATTTTTAATTTTGATTTTAATATTTTCGAATATTACAAAGAAGTAGGCGAAGAAACCGCCTTTCCACAAGCTTGTGATATAATATTCTCCAAATATGAGATCGAGAAGTACTCAAATAAAACGATTCTCGCAGGGTTTGTTAAGACAATTCAACAGAATTACTCGAAAAACGCGTTTTACCATAATGAAAAACACGGGTGAGACGTTTGACAAACGATTTCAATCATTATAAGCAAATCCTCGTTGGTAGAAATAATCAACCTTAACTTCTTAGACCTCGCTTCACTGTTAATCGCAGCATTGTGCCACGATGTCGGCCATCCAGGCTATACCAACGATTTCCAGGTGAAAACTCAATCTGATCTCGCGATAAATTATAACGATAAGAATGTCTGAGAGAACTTCCACACCGCATTGACGTTTCAAATAATAAAAAATGAAGGAAATAATATTTTTGTGAAATGATCACATGAAGACTATGTTTACGTAAGGAAGAGAATGATTGAAATGATAATATCAACGGATATGTGATATCACTCCAAAATGCAGGCTTGAATCAAAAACAGAATTGAAAGGAATCAAATTTTCAACGGTAAAAACGCTGATAAATTAATTGAAAAAGACAGTAACAGCATATTTGGTGAACAACAACATATTATGAATTACTTAATCCACGCCGCGGATATCAGTCACAGCGCAAAGGATTTTTCCATTAGTTTTGAATGGACGAACTTACTAGTGAAGGAGTTTTGGAGACAAGGAGATGAGGAAAAAGAAAAAGGGTTTACTATTAATTTATTGTTTGATAGGAATTACACCGATATTCCACGGAGTCAAATCGGGTTTATTAAAGGGATAATAATTCCATGTTTTGATACTTTGGTGCAATTTCTCCCTGACTTGAGTTACTATAGCAATAACGTGCATTGAAATTTCGAGAAATGGAATGAACAGGTGTTAGCGAATGGTAATTGTGATTCTAAAGATAATAACAATAACAATAACAATAACAATAACAATAACAATAACAACGGAAAATCACCAAATGAATAAAGTTAATATTTAATGTTTAAGAGTATTATTGCTTAAATTAACTCACGATACAAGTATCTGAATCACTATTTGTTTTTTCTATTATTCAGTGCTCACACCGACAGAAAGAGCAGAGAAACGTTTTACTGCTTTGTACTTCTTGATAACATTTACTACACACCGCATGAGTGAATGTTCAATCTTGTTTTCAATTTTTCCATTGAACATCGCTTTTACTATTTTTGCATTTGATGTAATTGTGATTGACTTTGACTTCACTTTGGCAATTCGCGCACTTATTCTTAGTAAGGACTTTTCACAAATTAAGTGTGTTATTGCATAGTTTATCTCATCTTCATTGTGTGAAAATGTATCACAGAGCCACGATTTGATGCGTTTCATAAATCCCAGTGCAAATGCAACCGTAGTTTTGCGACTGTTTCTTATATCACAGTGAATTAACCGTTGAATAATGTTCCAATCAACATTTCGCACTACAAAAGGCGCAATTACAAGGGAGTATGATTTTGTTGTTATTCGAAATAAATGTTTGACATGTTAAACAATACGATAACTTCATTTCATTTATTCAATTCTGCAAGTAAAGCCTTTTACCTTGAGGTATTTGATCGTTTCATAGTTGCAAAGCGTAATCAGGGGTCATCGCCGGGGAATTCGGCGATTTAATAATTTGTATTTTCTCATTATTGAGCATTTGAGTGAATACGTTAACATAATCGAATGTGTTGCTGTTTGTTTTATAATACGGAGAGATGCGTTTGATTATTTTAAAGTATAGTGAAGATAAGTAACCTTTTATCTCCTTGAGATAGCAATTGCTGCACAGTTTTAAAACTACGCTTTTATTGATATTACATTTTTCACATTTATCTCCCGCGATTGCTGTTGCGCAAGTGTTCATTTTCGGGACTTGCTGAATGACATCATTATCGAACTGGAGGATATTATCGCTTGGTTTACTCTTGGTATAAGTCTCATCTCATTGTAGGATATTGATTTGGCTTATGATGTCATCGTTTTTTATTTCGGTGAGGACTTGGTTTGTGTAGTTATGAAGGGAGTACTTTTTAAATATTTCGATATTCATTTGATAATATTCTTTCGTGTAGATTAATATGTAATGCTGGGATTTATTCAGCAACGCTATGTTAAATGTACTTGAATTGTTAGTGTTTCCAATATAATTAAAGCTTTTTCTGAAATCGTTTTCACATTCGAACATGACGACTTCTCATTTCACGCAGAGAACAAATGGGGTGAGGTATATCACAATTTTTTCAGCGTCTTTCCCCATTTTCATTAGGAATTCATTGTAAAACTTATTAAATAAAAAATCGCCTTTTTCGGTTTCATATTCACTTGGTAGTCAATTCCCGACTTTCACCGGGAATTCCTGAGTATATCATTTCTCTTCGTTTTCTTTAATGTATTGTATCATGATAAGCCGGAAATATATGATTAACCCTGTATCAAACTGAGCGCAGTTCGACCAGCTTTTCATAAACAATTCGTACGCTTGTTCGAGTTTTCCTTTTTTAATCGCGACGCAGATTAGTATTCATATTTTCTGAATTCAATCGGTCTTTATGTTAAAACCCGAAGCGTAATGGTTGTTTTTAAACGTATCGTTAATATGGAAAAGAATATTCTTTAAAAATTGATGGTTTCCGGTTAGGATTATTTGCTCGAAGAAGGAGAACATCACGGCACGGTAAAAGCAGTTACCGTCCCCGCGAATGTTGCGGTATTTAAATATGTCATCGGTTCATCAAGAATATTTATTCATCATTTGCGGTTTTTCCGAGTGTTTTAGACTATAGGCTGCTTCGATAAGTTTCGATCATGGGTTGAATCATCCGACTGAAGGTTTATACGTTTCAGTAGGAATTAAATCTCATTTCGTATTGGATCAACTTGTCTTTACATTATTTCAATCTGAAATATCGAATGATTTTGTTCAATATTCGTTAAACACTGACTCAGGAATATTCGGGAAAGGCTTAGAGCTTAGAAAAATATCGGAATTGTTGTGGAGCATGTTTTAAATAAATACTATTTTATTTAAATGTTTTAAATTCAATTGAATAATCGAAATCGATAATTATATATTTATATATACACTTGTATGAAGTGTAAAGGAAGTTTATGAAATATAAATAAGAATGTGTTTGTTTATTTGGTTGTTGTTTTTATACATGACGTAATGTTGAATATATTATCAAAGAGAATATTAAACAGAAAGAAAAAAGGAAGTTAAAGAAACATAAAGAGTAATTAAGGATTTAACAGTGTTTGAAACAACAAAAATACATTTATAAAATACTGTGATTTTATAAGTTTATTCTTGGGGATTGGGGATTGGGCCCGGGGATTGGGGATTGGGGATT
>JAWNBB010013305.1:0-10907 GCA_036325645.1 Balantidium ctenopharyngodoni
AATCCCCAATCCCCAATCCCCAATGTTGATAATCATATTAATAAACTTATTGTTAACTTCATAATTAAAACGCAGTCCCTTTCAAACCACCATCGAATTAAAGAATCAATGCTACTCCTTAAAGGAACTACACAATGAAAATCAATTCGAAATAAAAAAGTCAAAATCAAATAAAAACAAAGAAATTGCAATAATTATTCGTAATAGTATTATTTACATTTCGTATTCATTTACGTATTGAAGAGGCTCATCTTTGCCATTCCACAATACGATATCATCTTCATTTATGTAATGAACTATCCTTGCATTTCAAGGGGAGGACATTGAATCCTCAATGAGTTTAAAACATACCGTTATGGAATTTCGTCTTGTGATTAAGGAATTTCTAAAGTATCATTGCGACGGAAATCCCGGTTGATATGTTAATTCACGTTCAATCGTATCGTTTTATGGTCAGTGTCATTCTTTATTTCGTAGTTTAATTTACCGAATAATAACAGTAAATAATAGGTAAACGCGGTATTAAAACACTCAAACTGTTGTTGTCCTCTGTCCTCTCCAAGCTGAACACCTTGAATATCCTTTATAATTTTATCTTCAACTTCGATTTTGTTTCTTTTATTCGATTCAATCAAAATTTATAAAGTTATCTTTAACAATTTTCGAACTTTCCCCGTTCTTCCTTCCTTTTGATTCTCATATACTTTCGTTAAATAACTTCCTTGATATCACCATATTCCCCCCACTTTCTCCGAGTTAAATCGAAAATAAAAACCAACAACACTATAATAATAACAATAACAAAACCCCTCAAAATAAAATATAAATACTTAAATCATCCCTTCCCTTCTCTTCTCTTCCCTTCTCTTCTCTTCCCTTCTCTTTCCCTTCCCACCTCCACCTCTCCCTAAAACCCATCCTTTAATCCACACACCACATACATCAACCCAAACATCCCTCCCATCCTAAACATCATCGCAAATGTAATCATATAAATAATAATTGTATTTAATTAATTCTTTTTAGATATTTCATTTATATCAATGGATAAGAAAACACCAGCACAAGCCCCGACAGGAAATGTCATGGACGACTTAGCCAAGAAACAAGCGTTCAAAAAATTCTCGTACAGGGGACTCGACATCACAAAGCTCCTGACTTTAAATATGGATGAAGTCAGCAAGCTTTTCCGCTCGAGACAAAGAAGAAGACTAAGGCGTAAGATGCACCAAAGATATGGTAAATTCATTAAAAAATGAATGGAAGCAAAGAAAAACTGCTCAGTCGGAGAAAAGCCCAGGACGATCAAAACACACTTGAGAGACTGCATCGTTCTTCCTTCGATGGTTCAGAGTATGGTCAATGTTCACAATGGTCACGGCTTCAACAGTGTAGAAATAAAACCGGAGATGATTGGTTATTATTTAGGCGAGTTCGCAATGAGCTATAAAAGAGTTAGTCACGGTAGACCGGGAGTTGGTGCTACCCACAGCTCGAAGTTCGTTCCGATTAAATAAACATAGACATATATCAGAAGAGGCTAGTCTTATCCTAAGATAAATAACAAAAAATATTTATTTACTTGTTTAATGCCCATTAGTTAAGGATTAATAATAATAGTTTATTTATGATACCGTGGCAAGTTGAGGCTCTTGGTAACGGCACGCCGAGATGACGACACTGATGAAGTTGTGTGGCGTCAAAGGGAATTTTCCTCTTTTCTATCGGGAGGGTGAGGTGTGTCAACTGGGTAAATATAAACGATTTACTAATTGTAATTATCAAATTAAAATTAAAAATGATTCGCGCATCGCTTGCAAAGAGCGAGAATGAAAGAGTCAGCAAGTGAGGAAGGCTACACAAGGATTTAAGACTGATTAAATATGGTTTGTATGATAACATGATTGGAAAGTATATCAAATACTGAAATAAGGAGAGGTATTACCTGGAGGTTTATCGCAAAAACAAGTGAAAATATTTTGTTTTGTTTTTCTGGAAAATAGTGTGGAAATATATACGAAAACAGATGTGATGTGATGGAGTGAATATCATTCAGAATTTTGCGTTTTTGTATTTCGCGAGGAACTCGGGTGTGTTTCGGTATTTGATATCGAAGATCGGATTTAAGGTGAGGAGGAGATAGAATGAATGAATATATAAATGTATTTATGTATTGTTTAAATCAAGAATAGAGGAGATGGGTATCATCGCGGAAGAGAAGGAAGAAGGAGGAAGAAGGAAGAAGGAGGAAGAATTTGAATAAGAAGAAGAAGGATGTGATATTGAGTACACGTGGTAAAAGGAGAACGTGTTTAAATAAGGGAGAGTTGGGTGGGTTGCGATGTTATGAATAAGAGATACAAAGCGAAATCACAATGAAAATATTAATCACAATTCTCACTCGTATCGCGGAATACATCCTTGAGCGATATGAACGAAACCAAAAAATGGAAATTACGAATGAACTTCAAATAAAACGTTGATCATCACTTGAATAACTATCTTTATACTTCCGGGACAGGAGATTTCCCGTATCACAAAGAGATATTTTTAATCTACGTGCTCACCTCTCAACTCATATTAACTAGATAATTAAAAATGCGTTGTAACGTATCATTCAAGTCCCATTATATTACCTAACCTTTATTTAAATAATATTTCACTTGCTTCTTCCAAAGGGTGTTCCTTAGTTGATCCCCGGCTTCACATCAACATTATCCTTAGGTTAATTGATAGAACCTCATTGTTATATTGTATGTCCTTCTCCATTTTGATCAGTATCTTAACATCGGATACAAATCCTTGATATGTTTACCACATTCACATGTAGATATCGCACACGGTTTTGAATTTCATTTCCTTTCTCAGGACAATCAGATCGTTTTGTTATGTACACCCTCCAACTTTGTTTCTCCACTTTTTAATTCTTATCTTGGAAATTATCCGCAACGGGGAGGACGTCTATTCCATGGGTGTTAAATACCTTTATCGGTGGAGTCAATTACAATTGTAACTTGTATAAGTCATAATGAATAGGCGTTCCAAGCATATCCGCCAAAGGGGAATAGAAACCGAATTTATTTTACATCAACGATGAGTTAACGTCGGGGGATATTCCTGACCAGAATCTTTTGAAATATTTATTTAAGGATTCGGACACTTTGGATTACGGATTCACAACGTTGATATTAAATGTATGAAGGATGCCACGATAAAAGGTCAATTCGATTACACTTCTACTTACACTGTCAATGCCAAGGTAATTGTGTAATTTAAGCACTTTTATTAATTTCATTGAACGTATAAATAACAGGCACTGCACTTCGGAATAATAAAATATAAACGTAACTCCGTTTTATATTTGATCAATTAGTATAACATATGAATAATATGTAACCCTCTCCGTTCGAGACTGAGCCAAGAACATGGAGGATAAATAAACAATGTTGAATAATCATGGAAAACGATACTGTATTTATATAATAATAATACTGAAAGAATGATGAAACTAAAAAGAGAGTGAGATCGAGTGAGTAAGAGAGGTGCCTCCAAGAACGAATAATCATTCCCAGGCGCTGTTTAATTAAAAACATAAAACATAAAACTTTAAACTTTAAACTTTATTTTATTCACTGATCACACCCTTCTCCTTGCCATCTTGACCTTCCACGTTTTCATTTCCCATCTTCATCTTCCCTCCTTCCACCTGAATATTATTATTATTATTATTAATATTGTCAGTGACCTCCACAGTCGAAACCTCATCATATTTCTCCCCTTGCGCCCTTCCTCAGTCCTTAACCGTCGTCTTAATTTGATAAACTTTAAACACAATCACCACCGGACACGTCAAATTCACAAGGAAGTAAATAAAAAATCAAACAATTCCCATGAACACCTCCAAAAAAGACTTCTCGACAACGGTGAACATCGTCTCGAAGTCAAGTCATATCCTGAATAATCAGAGATAAAACATATCGAAATAGTAGATCACAAGTACTCCTCATATCGAATAAAACGCGCGGACTGCGGACTTGTACACGCTGTAACTAACGATTTCGAAGTTATGTTTGAACGTGTAAAGGCAGAAGACAAGGCCCAGGACAACGAAAAAGATCGAAAGGATGTTAATTAGTTTGAAAAAGACTTTCGGGAAGATGAAAAGGAGAATAAAGTCGCAGGCGTTTGTTGCTCAGGAGAAGTAAATAAGAGTTTTAAGGAATTTGAAAGTTTTGTGAAGTTTGACTGAGAAGATGTTTATCGATTCGCTACGGTCTTCGAGGTCGTGAGGGCGATGGGAGGAGGAAAGATTATGCATATTTCGATTTATTTTTATTGATATTGATTGATTAATTAAAGGGAAGGAAGGAAATTGAATGGGAAGGGAAGTGATAAGGTTTACAATGTTATTGATGTGATAAATATCAAAGGAGAACTAGAGGAAAGACAGAGGAGACGAGATAAAAAAACACAACGTAATACGTAATTAGGATTCATTTGTTGACGATGTTATTTTTATAAACTATTCCATTATTGTTTTATTACATTTACTTTTGTTTATCACTCCTGCGAAGTTCCGGGGAATATCCATATATAAAAAAACATAATTACTTCGATATATTTAGGCTTCATCTGTGTGAATGACAAATATATTCAATGGCAACAATGATTACTCAATACTTTGAAATATTATTTCGATCACTTCCAATTTTGAAGAATCAACCCATCATCCGAAATCGCAAATTCGAAAAATCGCTCATGGTTTTTGTTTATTTAGACTAATGTGAAATATCACAAATCACCTCTTTTACATTACCTGAACGCAGTTTCTCCCGCGAAGCAATCATCGAGAAATGTGCAAATGATTC
The DNA here is from genome assembly GCA_036325645.1 of Balantidium ctenopharyngodoni. Taxonomy (NCBI): domain Eukaryota; phylum Ciliophora; class Litostomatea; order Vestibuliferida; family Balantidiidae; genus Balantidium; species Balantidium ctenopharyngodoni. The sequence goes on from JAWNBB010013305.1 coordinate 4,869, forward strand.
AAACTCTCTTGAAAGTAAATCTTCTTTTGATTGATGTTTCCTAAGCAATACAAGGCTAAACTCTAATTCTTTGTACACTTGTCTCCAGGTACCCACGAAATGAATAACGATATTAAATGATGATTATTACTCACACTCTTCTCAGTGTCTGAATACTTAAAGTTCATAAATAAAATTTTCATTGTTTTTATTAGTTTTGTTTCTTACCCTTCCGGCATTGCTACCTTACATTGCTTTGTATAACATGTTCTCATTTTTTTCAATTCTCCTCTCAGATCACCCGTCACTTCAACCTCCATCGCCTCTTTTTGTACTAATCCATCCTATTGTTCACCTCTTCATATTTTATTTAATATCCCTTTTAAACTGCCAACACATTCCCATCCATAAACCAAAAATAAAACACAAAACTGATACAATTAATACCACGCAACCATACAAAATGAACTCGAATCAAAACAACTTTTCATCGGTAATCTCCTTCTCCTCCGAAGCAACTTCAAGCGGTGTTTCCCTCAACAGAGCAGCATCGTGCTCAAACTCTCAACGTACGAATGAGAATTATCAAACCATAATCAAAGAATTTCTTCACTCGAAGTACCTCGCCTTCATTGCAGTGGATGAAATCGAGGACGATATCCTCGAGTTATTTCCTCTCGGGCTTAAGATTAATACAACGAAGCCAAAGGGAATCGAATGTTCAGGGCGTTTCGAATACTCTTCCTCGTCGACCGATTCTTCGGATTTATAATTATGTTAATCGTTATCAGATACTTTCTTAACTGCTTAAGCTGTTAATCGGGCAGGAACTGCCCGAACGTACGCGGTTGTTACTTATCTCGAAGGTTAATAATGTAATTGTTTATGATATTAACGTATGTAACCGGGTGTTAATAGAGTAGAAAATGTAAAATATTTTGGTTTGTTCTATAGTAGTTTGTAGGGAATATGTTATTAAAGTAAATAGTAAATAATGCGATTTAGTATTTGGTTAGTGAGTTGATAATAATAAAAATAAAATATTATGCATTAGAATTAGATTATGTAATTTGATATTTGTGTGCGAGTTCTCGGATGTCTTCCTCTTTCCTCTTTCCTCTTTCCTCTTTCCTCTTTCCTCAAGCCAGCAAACCAAGCAACAACAACAATAATTAAAATTGTATTTAATGATATCACATCATCGTAAATCATGAATGATACCCACTGGAAAGTGGGTACAATTTAAATACAATACCTCACGTGAATTGAATTTCAATTGTAACCGGTGAAAACCGTAGAACAATCACAACTTAAATTCGAATGTGATATCCTTTGTTGTTCAATATTAAATAAGCCTTGACAGCAAAATCAAATATCAAATATCAAATATGAAATATGAAATTGAGATGTTCTTTAATAAATAACATAAACATATTTGCGTATAAAATGTTAAAGAAAGAGATGAATTTATCGAAGTAAATGAACGGGAATATTGCGATGCAGATGGAGGAGGAAATCGGAAAGACGGACAAAGATGCCGATAACGCAATGAATGTTTAATAATCGCAACTAACGCGTTAATTAACTTAAATCGAAACTGACCACCGATCTTGATACAACACAACAGACAATGTCATAGTCTTCCTGGTCAATACCCACGAAACAAAAGACATCTCCGCGGAAAAGAACGAATAAAATTAAGTGTTTGAGCGAATAAACACGGTTGGAAGATAGTTATTACAAATTGAATAATGTGGGAGGAACGATGTCCGCCGTTTTGACAAAGGGAAAATACACGAAAGTAGCAGAAGGGATTTATATATATCTCGCTATAAATCGCATGAACATTTCAACGCTTTCTTCCTATGTTAAGGCGCTATTACTGCAACAGGAAAACCGAAACGTGATTCTTAATAGTTTCAATTTCATCGAGATAAAACTATAAAAACGAGAGAGATAATCGCCTTGAAACCCGCATCGAAGAAACTTATTTCTATCGAAATGAAAGTAAATTCATACCGCAACATCGGGTAACATCCATATGACACCGCTTCAATTCGGGGTTTCTTCTGCGATAAATGAGAATCGTTTACTGTGATAGTTATAGTTCACCATTGTTGTACTTTACTTGCAAATCCTCTGGGTTGATCACAATTAAAAAAATATTCCTTTCAGCGACATCAACCCATGTTTCAGTATTGTGAAAGGATCTATTCGGTCGATTCCAAACCCTGCATTAAAACAGATTTTATTCAATTGGAGAAATGAAAAAATGAATATCAAGTTGAACAATGAGAATCAAATATCTACTTGTTATTAAACGAATTCCAACGCTGTTACAGTATCGTTAACCAAAGCGATTATTGCTCATGTTGCTGTTATCCCCGGCAAACCCACGAACAGAAATACAATTATCAACAATGATTCTTCATAGGAAGTGCTTTTATCATTCTAACGTTGATTATTTGTGGCACCGGTGTCTTCTTGGTTCATCACGCAAATACCGTGATTCACCCAATCGAGGACGGATGGAATCGTATATTCATATTATAATAATTTGTATTCAACCAACCAATTTCAATTGCAATTGCCAAGTAAATCCCCTTTCATTGTTTTTGTACTCTTTTGGTAGGAGATCACCCGCATCCAATAAACATTAATTAACAATATCAATCATTATTTTATTCATTTTCTACTGTATCAAAATATGAAAAAAATAATATCGAACTAACATTTCCAGGTTTACTCCCATAACATCCTCATTAAAAAACTTTTTTAACATTATAACCCCAACGCCCCTACCTCAACGCCCCAATGCCCCAACCCCAACTCCAATTTATCAACCCCCGCAACACAATCATCACTTTAAAACACATAAAACACCTTTTTTACTCATCCCACCGGGACAACGCCCCATTCTCTGATTAAAAATCAACCTTAAATTTTATGAAATCATATACGATTAATTAAAAAATACAATCATATCTTATTAATATATAAAAATATAAATCCCTCTCTCCTACTTCGACTCAACGTTATCCCGGAACTCCCCTCAATTGTTCCCAGTCGGATAATATTGAGCAACTACAAAGCACTTCCCATTGTCTTTGTTTCTCGCAATACCAAACCCGACATCCGTGGTTCGCTTCCAGATCATTTGTGTAAATCTCAACGCTTTTGTTTCACACTCCCCTTTATTAAAATCATAATTTATTATCTCTCGATAAAACGCGTCAGTCATCGCTCACCCCGTGCAAACCCCTTCATCACTGCTGAATATATTCTCACCGATTATCTTATCATTCCAATTGCAGTCGCTATGCTCGACAACGTTTTTTTTCGCCATTTCCTCAGCGTAATCTTGAGCGTGCTTTGATAGTTCTTGGTTAAGTTTTCAAGGTTGACTTTTATGTAATTGACGATAGTAATTATGTTGTGCGAGTGCGTCGTCTCAGAATTTCTTCGGTTCGCACTGATTTGAACTTGCTTGATTCGCCTTGTTCGCTGCGGGTTTATTCGACTGGAGGTTGGTTTGATTAACTTTATCGGATTTATCCGAGGTTTGAGTACAACCCATTTTATTAATGAATATGAATTAAGAAAAACGTTTAAAAATAAGGTATTTTGTGTATGTTATTTTATTGATTTTGAAAGGTTTTCTTAATATTCTATTTTTAGAGCGAATGGTGCAAGATGGAGGACGTTTTCGAATGAGGGAATGTATTTAAAGGAGGATTATGTTGAGGGTGTGACGCGGTTATCGAAGGCGTTGGATAAGGGAGAATGTTAATGGAACTCGGGGGTGATGGGGGAAATTGAGTGTTTTATGAAATTAATAATTAGGACATCGGTTGGTTTATTCAGGAATATCAGTGAAAATAAAAACGGTTTGTTTATGTCGTTGTTGGTTGAGGAAATGAAATAAGATTTGTTACGGTGAATAATACTTGATACAACAGCGATTGACTAATAAATGTGAGGGTGATGTTCATCGTATTCTCCCTTTTCTTCCTTCACATCTCCCCAGCAACCCCACAATTTCATTCAACATTCATATTATTTACAAATCCATTTCCATCGCGTGAATCCTTCATCCGCGGGTACTGTTCTCATACCATCACCGCCTGGAACCGTGTAATAACATTCAATACCAAATAACCCAAACGGGTTCGTTTATATATCTTACATGATAATAACAATAACAATAACAATAACAATAATACTTTTCATAATAAATACACGATAACTCCGCTTCATACTCCAACATCAATGAGCTATGAACAATGCGTCTATCCCTTACTCCCAACGTCCTAATACCAAAAAATAAACCAATAAATAACCTACGGAATACCATCGGCAATAGCCATTTTCCAATGATTACCGTCGCATTAATAATAACCTTTCTTCTTCACGAACGTTTTCACGATGTGCTCTGGAAGAACTTCGAACATTTTCATTAAAATCATATTGTTTTTTAATACTTTATAATATTTTCACAGATGTCTTTGCTCTTTAACCTCTGGGTGAACATTCACGGACTGAGACCGGAAATGTCCGACTTTGCTTTGCACTTTGTTTATTTTAATTATGTTATTCGGCTTACGCTCCGCCTCGGGAATGCTTTCCTTGCAGTTCATGTTATTATTATTATTATTATTATTGTTACTCTTCTTGTTACTCTTCTTATTGTTAATCTTATGAAAAAAAAACCGATTTTCCGTCCTATTCCCCTCTGTTCATCAGGGCCTTCCAAGTGAAAATTTAACATTGTCAAGTATCGGAAGAGGCTCAATTCAATGCGATTCCATTGTGATTTTCCGGAAGTCTTGGCTTAGTTTCACGAGATTCTCCTTTCGTAAATTTGTTGAGATTTGCAATAGTTTTTCTTGGTGTTGCTCTAGGGTTGACATCTTATCGAGCTTTAATTTTTTATACTGTCCGACCATGGTTTTAGTGATACCGTATCATTTGTTGAATAATTTTTCTTTTGCCTCTGCGGTGTTTTTCGGCTTGAGCTTCTTCTTTGACCTTATTATGAACTTCGATGACATAACTGAATCGTTTCAGTTTTGTGTCCGGGTGTTGAAGTAGGTTGTTTTTAAGTTCAGGGTTTTGTCGGAGCTGATGTGCTTGAAGGTTGAATGATTTTTTTCCATTTTATTTTATTAATTTATTTATTGTTGATAGTTAATGATTAGAGAAAGTGGGTGAATGAATATGATGTTGCATGGTATGGGTGTTTATGAAAGAAGGGTGTTAAAGTGGGAATGGAAGGTATTTATGGAAGGTAGGGGTTGAGAAGGATTTGGGTTGTAGGTGATAGTGATGGGAGTGTGATATAAGGGATTGAGATTGAAACGAATAAGGTAATAGTTCATGGTGTTGATGTGTTGATTTATATTTAATTCCTGCTAAACTCATCTTCATCATATATTAATTCCTGTCTTAATCCCTCAGGAACTTATGTGCCAGATGCTCTTTTTGGGTTCCATCCGTGCGAGGTGCACGACAAGCTTTTTGATTATTTTTTTATAGCTTTGATAAATGCAATTCGTATTTACTGCCTTTAGTTTCCGCATTGATCACATATAATAATATAACAATGTAATTGGAAGTGTTCTTTATTTAAGCGTATCTAGCATCGATTTATTTGATTGAGGTGAATGTGTGTTGTTCTTTGTTGTTTCTTTTCGGTTTATTTCGCCTTCTTTTTAATGGGATGCTCCTGTGTTGTTGATGGGAAGTTTATTTACTTTTTATTCTCGTCAATCTAAGAATTTTATGTTTTTTCATCTTATCTTTGTATTTGACGATGTGAACCTTTTGTAGTGGGAGATTTAAATCGTAATTTACTCTCTCTGGATTGTCACTCAATTCATCATTGTTTTATTTATTTTTAATATCATCATTATTTCTGTTTATGTTATTATGTTTAATTAAAAAGCGACTAAGATGTATTATGTATTATTTGAACTACATCTTATGGGGATTGGGGATTGGGGATTGGGGATTGGGGATTGGGGATTGGGGATTGGGCCCAATCCCCAATCCCCAATCCCC
>JAWNBB010013354.1:0-11034 GCA_036325645.1 Balantidium ctenopharyngodoni
GGGGATTGGGGATTGGGGATTGGGCCCAATCCCCATCAACAAATTTTTAGCTTTATATTTCGACAATAATCTATTAATAACCATTGAAATTAATTAAATCAAAGAATATTCTTTATTTAAATATTTATCGAATATGGAACAAAATGCAGGCTCAGAACCGGAAGTCAAGAAAATGTGTGCTCTAGAATACGATATTAGGAACAAAGGAGAAAACGCATATTATTATGCTCATCGCTCTAAATTTGAGAAAAAGGATGAAGACCCAAATGCTCAAACAATTACTGGACCTGGGATTATCACTGGAGGAGATCCAATCCTTCTTCAAAGTGAGAAAAAAGCTGTTTAGATTATTCAAAAACCAAAAGAAATTTCCAAATATGTGTTTTACGATGATGGTCAATTTGTCGTTGTTAAAATAGATTTACCAGAAGATGCTATGAATATCACCGAAGACTGCTTAGACTCAACATTTTCCAGTCGTTCGTATAAATTAAAAATAAATGTTCCCGATAACTTACCCTATTTCTTCACAATAACAAAATTATACTTGAAGGTTCTCCCTGAGAGCTCCAACGTAAAATTTATAAAAACAAAAACTGGAAGAGCATTAAAAATTAATTTTGCAAAAGCTGATGTTGATGAAGAATGGACTAAATTAACAGCTTAAAAAGAATAGTGTTGAATAGAAACAATATTAAAATATAAAGAATATCTTATAATTGAATATTTTTATATGTCTTTACATACACTCAAACTTGCTTTACCTTATTATGAAATCACTTTTCGATTCAGATTTCAGTGGATTCTCTACTCATCAAATGACCGCATTGTTTTTATGATTACCTTATTATTGCTTATTGTTTTAAATTTATTAAATAATGTCTTAGGTTTGATTTTATTTTTATAAGCAAAATTTCTTTCCGCGCCAAAAAGGACTTTTATTATAATATATAATTTACTCTTTTTTATTATTTATCATTTAAAATTATGTCCTCGGACGATATTGTGATGGTCTCTCAAGTCCTACTCGGGATTTCCAACCCAGATAAAAACATAAGAACGGAAGCACAAAATAAACTGCAAGAGCTCAATCAAAATCTTGGAGCACTTTGTTTCTGCTTAATTCAGATAATATCTTTAGAAGCGAAGACTGATCAGGAAAACCTAGTAAAAACGAGCGCGTTGGTTATTCTTCGAAAAATCCTTGATAACAATGAAAACGAAAAATGGGAGAAATGCGACGCAAAGCTAAAAGAAGAAATTAAAACGAAAATCCTTAGACTTTTCTGCAACGAAAAAGGCGCACGACAAAAGTATAAACTAGGTGAAGTAATTTCTCAAATATTCGATTTAGTCTCGTCTAATGAAGAAAACTGGCCTGATTGAATTACTTTGATCAGTGGGTGTTATTCCTTAAACCCGAACGATGCCGTTAATATTTTAGAAATCGACTCCTTGTTAAAAATTACAACCAATATAATTGGCTTTATTTTCGATACTATTTCGAAAAATTATAAACTTCTAATTGATTACCTTGTAACTATCTTCAATTGTCCGTACTTAAATCTAAAAGTAACCGCGATCAATTTAATTTCAGAATTAATCAGCTTCGGAAAAAAAAGCGAGTTGCAAGAATTAAAGCCCTGACTGATGAATTGCTTGAAAACCATACTCCAAGCAATCGAAGAAAACAATGAAGATCAGTTAAAAGTCAGTTGAACATACCTTATAAATATGACATCAGTGGAGCCGAGCTTATGGAAAATACATTTCCAAGATATGTATACACTTATGATTAAGATAATTGACAAAAAGGATTATTGAGATGAGAAAATTAGGGAATTGGCGTTTGAAGTGATAATAAATTACATTGAAGAAAAACCGGAAATATTGTATTCGGTAAATGGGAAAACCAAAAATCGCGATCCAGAAGTTTTCAAGAGAATTCTAAAAAATCTTTTGGAAACGATTTACAAATATTCCCTGGAGTTCGATAGGGAAATAGATCCCTCATGGGAAACTCCTACGAACAACTCATACGAGGATGTTGAACCAATCGCAGAGGAAATTGTTATTTTTTCCCAAGGTTGTATTAATCGTTTAGTTGATTGTTTAGGTGTTGAAGAAACAATGCCAATACTGAGCACAATCATAGAAGGATTACTCGCACAAAATGACTGGAGTTATAAATATCTAGGTTTATATACGATTAGTAGTTTATCGTTATTCGATGACGAAATGGCAACATTAGAGAAAGCATTTGAACTGATCTTTTCCTTAACAAACCACCAACATTCCAAAGTACGTTTCTTGGCCATACATTCAATCGATCAATTCGCCAGTCATTTCAACCCAAGTTTCCAAAAAAAATACATTAATCGTGTATTACCACTATTAATGGACTTATTTGTAAACGAAAAAATATGAAGGACTCAATGCGAACTTATTGAAGCGTTAACTTCGTTTATCCAATTCACAACCAGCGAAAACTTATTGCCCTTTGTTCCGAAATTATATAATCTTTTATTCACGGAATTTACTAAGGATATCCCTGTAATTTTAAGAAAATCGATAACAGGGTGTATTCTTGAAATCACCGCCACAATAGAAGAGGAGTGTTTGCCTTATGCAGACAAATCGTTCGACATTCTTTGAAATTATTTAATCAGCGCCTATCAAAATAAAACGAATAAAATATTATTCGGATCTTTAATTGAGTGCTTGACCACGATCGGACCTTACGCGAAAGAGAAATATCTCAAGATAATCCCAAACTTAGTAAATATGATCATCTTTCTTGTTCAAGGCATCGATTCAAACAACGACCCAATACGACTGGAATTACAAAATAGTATTGAACGGTTGATGCCAACACTCCAAGAAAATTTCAAAGATTTAATTAACTCTTTGATAAAGACTGTATTTGCGCTCTTGCGAATTCAACCTAAAATGGCGATCAGCTCCGCTCCGGATAAAGCCATTGATTTTAATAATCTTCTTGAGGATTCTGCAAAAGAAGAAAACGATATCAAGCAAAAAGAATTTAAAACTAGTGAAACGGATGACTTTGTGAATTGTATTACTTTATTAAACACGATAATCGAGTCATTGGAAAAGGATTTCATTCCATTTATTGACGAAGCTGAGGAGCTTCTTTTGCCGTTAATAAAGTACAAATATAATCCCAAAATTAGAAACAAGGTCGCCAAGATTCTTCCGAATATTATGTCAATAATAATAGACAAGAGTGTTATTGACATAAAAAGTAGGAAATATCTTGAAATACTACTTGCGGCAATAAACTTAGAAACGGATAAGAACACCTGTAAAAAATTATTTACTTATTTAAACGATGTCCTCGCCTGTACCGAGAACACTTTATCGAAAGATGAAATAAATAAATTTTTCAATCAAATTATGGTCGATTTTGAAAATGTTGAGAAAAAGCGACTTACGTGAAATGAAAATAAAAAGAAGAAAAAACAAAAAAGTAAGGACGATGACAGTGAAGATGAAAATCTTGAAGATTGAATCAACGAGGACATTAAGCAACTTGAAGACATTCAAACGGAAATCTCTGATTTAATCGGAACATTATTTAAAACTCATAATAACTTGTGTGATGATGTAATTTCAGTGATTTTAACCTCAGTTCTACCTAAATATTTAAGCGTTTCCTCCTCGACATTCGAAGCAAAAATGGCGCTGTATATTACCGACGATATGATCGAATATCTCGGTATGGACAAATTCCCTTTACAAGTCATAAACGATATGTTTAAAGAATGAATAACATTCGCAGTTAGTGAAAGCCATGAGATACGTCAACCTGCGTGTTATGGAATTGGTATTTTCGCGAAATGCGCGAAAAATAACTTTGATCCTTACGCAAACGACTTAATTAATGCTTTAAAAGGAGCACTTAAATTCTCACCTCACGATGAAGAAGACAAAGAGTCATGGGGCTTAGCACATGATAATATCATAGCTTCTTTTGGGAAGATATTATCTTATCAAGGGGAAAGTGTGATTGTTAAAAATAACTGAATGGAGTTAATATCTCTTTGGATTGAAGGACTTCCGATAGTATACGATGATACCGAGAGAACGCAACAACATGAATGGTGATGCGAATTTGTGTTGACTCATAAAGAAATGATACCGATTAACATGAGAAGTAAGACTATCAAAACATTAACGAAGATTTATAATTCAAAAGCATCAACTGAAGAAATTGACGAAAAGGTGGAAAAAATATTTGAAACTTTAAAAATTGACGACGAATTTAAAAAGGTTATTGAGGAAGTTTATCAAACAGCAGAACAAAAAATAAAAAATAAAATCGAGATGCTTATCAAATAAAGAAGGATTCGAAGAAATGTGGATGAATTACCACTATATTTATTTTAATACTATTGTAATTTATATTAATTATTGCTGATATGAAACAGAATTTGGAATTTAATTAAATCTATAACTACATAATACTTACTCGAAAAACACTAATTAAAGGAATCAAATTAAGTCATTGAAGAATAGGTATCATCATTAGTCACTGAATTAATGCTGAGTTGAGTAAAGTGAGATATATCAAAGAAAGATAAAGTTAATAGTAATTTAATATGAAAATTTTGAAAGGGGAATTTCGTGTTTTGATATGTGATCATTTTGATTAAGCTTTAATTAAGTTTAATTTAAATAAAGCTAATGGAAGAATTCTATAAAAAGAAAGTCATTCGAGACTTCTTGTCTTTATTCTCAGAAAGCAAATGGAAGAGTTTGTGTATATGATTGCTTGAATACGGTATTTGACAGTTGAAAAAGAGTTACCAAATATCTTCACTAAGCATTGATGATATTGATGGAATGGTCGACGAATGAATTGAGGAAGACAAAAGAAATCAAAAAAAAAGAATAAAACAATTCGAGCAAACAACGCCAAAGCAAACAGCTTGCAATGTAAGTGCAAATAAATCGAAACACAATGGAAATAGTTTATCCTCAGCGAGATTAAATACAGTATCAAATTGCCGCCCGAGCACAGAATGGAGGAAAGGAGAAACTAAAACAATCTTTGATGGTAATGGTAATGACAGTAATTATTACCAACAAAACCAGAATTGACCTAATAATAGTTGAAACACTAATAACCATATTATGAACAATTCCCCTTCTATAAGCGATATCTCTGCTATATCCAAGGTGACAAAAGTAAAAATGATTGATGATGTTTTATTTCCTAAAGAAAAGAAAATCGTTTCATATACAAAAGAACACAAAATGTTCGGTAATAGCACTAATAATAGAAAAGCCGCATACCGTAGTCACTGCAGAAGTAACAGTAATAAAAATAGAGGAGGAATTGGGAAGCAACCAGATCACAAGCCAAGGTTAGTTGGTTCAAATTCAAACTCGCAAATGAAGTTTACAAGTGGATGACAAATGCTTAAGATGAGGAAAGATGACGATGAAAACGACACATGCTATACATGTAATAATTACAACACTAATACAAATAACTACGATAATAAGATGGGTGGCGAAAGGTATCACAAAGTTGAAAGTAAAATAAAGAAACAAGTCGAGGCCGATAAGAAAATATACGAAATGTGAAGAAATCAAAACACCCAATGCAGAGGAGGTAATACGAGTAATATGAATAATTACAATAACAATAACACTAATTTTAAAAAGAAAAAAACATTTGAGGAGAAGGAAAGTAGTATCACATATAGGAAAAGTGAAATGTCTTTCGAAGACGATTTTTCATCTCTAGTATAAAACACTATTTATTTATGGTTAAATAAAACCTTAGATAGAACAATAAAAGATTAATTAATTGCTTTTTTCTCAATCCCTTCATCCATCAGTAACACATTGTCTGTTTTATCAATGGGGGTATCATTCGAAGAAAATGAAATTAGTAATCCATCCGAACAATTCAAATATTGATTTATCTTTTCATTTTTATCTTCATCTTTCGCTCATCCTTTTGGTATATTTTCTCAAGCAACATCCTCGGTTTTGAACTTAAACTTTACAAGTAAAAAGAAAAGATATCCTAAATAAACTATTATAAACAAATATACAATAATATACCAGAATATAACTCCTTTAGAAGCAACTTCAATAGATGCTGGCATATACGCCATTAATATTTCTTCACCGTTAGTATCGAGAAAATATGCGATAACGCCAGATAATACTGTATAATGCATAATTTCTTCATCAATTCTTCAATCCAAATATGCTTCTGCTTGTGTTTCAGTTAAATAGAACTCGGTGTCTTCAAAAATGCATATTCTATTTCAGTTGATATTATTATTTTTAAACACTTTATGAGTATATCAAACATCTTTTATTCATATATCAATGAATGATGTTTTATTTAGCACCATGTTCCAGTTCGAGTAGATTCCGTTGACATTTTTGAATGTATTTATATTAGAGTTCACGTGCTCATTGTTCAGGAATCCATATGTTTTTTCGTCGCCGTCTTTGATAGTTTTATACTTGACCACATAATATACTTGAGTTTGATTATTATTAAGGCGAATATCATAGTCTTTCAGGGTGATTATTAATCATATTTTATTATTCGATGTTTGATCTTCAATTGTGTAAATTGTTTTTCCAAACTTGTTTTGCATTGAAACATCGGGGACTTTCGTGTAGTTAATATAATAGAAGTCAATCTCAAAGCTAAAGGTTGTTATGTTTACACATGAAGAAAACTCGATTTCAAAAAAAATGTCAAAATTATTTCTTTTAGACAGTAAATATATTGCTGTATTATTCACTTCGACATCAATCGAGGAATAATAGTACTTCAACTGAGGGAATGTGGAATAGCCGATGTTCTGGGGATAAGAATTTATCTGGAAAGCCATATTTTTAAGTAGTTCATAGTCTTGGATTGATGTCTCATTTCGTTGATTTTGCAGTAAATTATCGAAATAAGAAGAGGATATTTCCAGGAGCACATAGTTGTAGTTGGGACCTAATTTCCTATCTTCATTGAAATTTGTAGCATTAGGCCTGAAAATAGAGAGTTTATCTATATTATAATTTAATTGCTCGAAGAGTATTTTTTCATTTACTTTATAAGTTGAATTATATCATCAGTTCAGGATATAGTTATACTCCACGAAACTGGCGGTGATATTTAGTCTTTGATAATCTATCATTATTCCTTGGGAAAGTAAGAACTGCTTTTCGATGTACTTGAAATTAATAATAAAAAAGTTATTAATGTCAGTAGGAATTTCCATGTATAAATACAGTGGAAAACTGAGTTCACGATAAAAGATTTCATTGCTTTTGCTAAAAAATATTTCGTTAATATTATGAAACTTTTCGGAAGAAACTCCTGATTTTAAGTTGTTAATTGTATCAAATCTATACCAGTAATTGACTAAGACAACACATCCACCATAATCAGCAGAAATTGTTACTTCATTTACCACCCTATTTACGGAGGAATCAATACTATTAATAAGTAAGACGTCTATTTCCTTACTTCCTTTAAGTTCAGGGCTGTAAAGAATACAGTTACCAGAAATATAACGTATTGTGATGTAATTAATTACATTTTCCGAAAATTCTGTTCATCGAACAGAATGTCAATTCAGGACTTTACCAGAATGAATGATAATGATTTCGTTTGTGTTTTTCTTGAGATAATAATCATTTACTTTAACTGATGAAGCAATGAAGACTTGTGTTCTTCCTATTTGATTAGGGGTGATTTGCGTTACAAGAAATCAATCTGTTTTTTTCATCTTCGCTAAAGTGCATTGAAAAAGTCTTCACCTGCTTAAACTATTTTGATCTTTATTGTTGTACCAATTAGAACTCTGATCAACAATACTTCTGAGATTAGTCATATTATTAATTACATCGGTCTTATTGATGAACATGGCCTTAATATCCGCGGAATAGTAGTTATAAATGCTTGAAAATAAGAAGATTTCGTAATTGAATAGTTGATTTGTTTTAATATCTTCATATCAAAAGTAGCAACTTTCTCCAAGTGTTGCAATATCGCAATTTTCCACACCGTTTGACTTTATAGTAGTTATTCAATATTTTTCTTCGTAAATTGGTGTTATTCTTATTTTAAATACTCGATAATTAATAGACTCATTACTACGGAGGCTTCAGCTGATCCGTTCACCTTCTAGAGATTTCTCGGTTGTTTTATGATATTTAAACTGGGTAAAATAGAAATCGTTCACCTGTGTATATTGATTATCGAAATTGAAATTATTATTTCAATTTGTTCAATGAAATTCTAACCCAATTCCTTGAATATCGAGGGAAAATCCGAGGCAATTCTTGAAAAAAGAAAAGTTATATATCTTACCGTTACTTCCAGTAAATTCATTGATTATTCATTCGTTTTCTTTTCACTCAATCTCTTCAATTGCAGAATTGTCCTCTACAACGAAGAAATTAAAAGGAATAGAATCTCTATTTAAATCAACCCCGAAAGGCCCGGACCCTATTGAAAAATACAACTGACATCCATATGTTTGGCAGTCTATTTTATTATGATCATCCCTTAAAGTATACTTGATTATTATCTCTTTTCCAACATTGTGAAAATAACCCTTTGTAAAGGGAAGTCTTAGTTGGGAATTATAAATATGTTCATTAACTTGATAATTAGTCTCATCAGAAAGGAAATCAGAAAAATCTTGTTGATAATGTTTAGAAATAACATCCGCACTGCAGAAAAAGTCCGACATGCCTGAGTTGATCGATATATATCCACTTTCATTTGGTTTAATATCAACGATATAGGATAAGTAGTTTATTCCGTTCAAGAGAATAGCTGATTGAACAACATTTTTCTCGATATAAGCTCAGTTTTTATTTGAATAGGTTGATTTTACCTTAAAATAGGCGTAGATATTGTCATAAGATGAGAGGTTTTCTCAAAAGCTAATATATATTGTAAGTTTGCATTCTTCTCCGATTGCACAATATTGATTAAATTCTTCAAGAATAAAAAAATCAGATTTTGTGATATTGTATTTCTTTGTTTGTGTCTCTAACAATAAGGGTGTGTTATTAATTAAATCCAAATGAAGCATGAATCTCTTTGTATGTTCAGTCCTCACTACAGGGAATTGAATCATAATTTCTAAAATATCTTTGTTTAATTGCAAGGGAATATCTATATTTTCAATTGCACTCATTGAATTGTCTAAACATTCTTCTAGAGCAATAACGAAAAACGTACAAATCGGTTCTGTGACATTGCCAACATGGAAGTCGGTTCCAGTTATTTTAATGGAATCTATTTCCTTTTTACTTGTGGTTGTGTAAAAATCATATTTGTCATCTAATATTCCGTTTCAGTAAAATTTACAATTTTGACTAAAAATGATTATTGTATATCTGTCAGATTCTGTTATCGCAATCTCTTTGGTTCTGTAAAACATTAGAGTCTTTACTGTATTTCCATATAATTCTAATGTATATACTTGGCCAGGTAATATGTAGTTCTCATTAATATCGAGACTCTCGAGATAATATCAAGAAAATATAGCGGATGATAAATAAGATGCTTTGATTTTTATATTAATTTCTTGTTCGTACTCTAAATCGTTGGAATGTTTCCAAATTATTTTGGAGTTAGAGAAATAATAATTTGTTTTTATATTGCTGATTTCAATCAAATCCTCCGAGTTAGAGTCTTGAATCCTATAGGCTGAGAAGTCAATGCTACCGCTAATTGTAGTAATAATTACATATATCATTGAGTTCTTGTTTACTTTCATTTTTAGACTTCTTTCTTTTTGATCATATACCGAATATATTATTTCTTGTTTAGGATTTAATCACATTGGTTGGGTAGAAGTGTTAGGGTTGGGTCCTCCGTTCCAAGAAAAAAAATAATCACAATTTTCTTTACCATGACAAAACACAAGTCCATTAAACGAGTACTCTCAAAGGATTATACTATATGAAAAGGTGTATTCGATATGATATTGATTTACGATTTTTGATGCGGTATACAATTTATTACTTGTAAGTAAATCAATAAATGTTATGTTTGATATAGTCGAATTAATCGGAGCTGTTTCGTTCGCCAGGGTATATCAGATAGGATTGCCTTTTACCGCCTTAAGATGAATTTGAATTGATTTATAATCTTTATCTACTAGACTGTATAAATATGCTTTGTCTGGTTCTACTTCGAAATTATGGAACTTTCCTTCTTCAAGTTTTTGAGGCTGCTCGTTGCAGATACAAGAGCTGAAATAAGAAATAGATATCAAATAAAGCATGTAAACGACTCTCATTTTTTTGATTATTTATAAATAAACTTGTATCATAATAATTTTTTTTGTAAATAGAATTATGATATCATATTAATTAACAAAAAAATGAATGACTCTAGTTACAATCCAGAGAGGAGTCAATGATTCAAAGGTCAAAAACAAAAGGATCAAGTATCAAAAACAAAGAGAATTTGCTAATATCACCAGCGGGAAATAAAAAGATTCATAATGATATTTCTTTCAGAACGAAGGGTCCATCCAGAAGAATGAGGAAGAAAAAGGAGAGAAGAGAACTACCAAAAACAATAGACTTCTTGAATATTTATTGTACCCACCATTGTTTACATTAATACTTTCAAAAATTATTAAATAATTATTAGAGTTTTTAACCTTACAATAATCTAAATCACATTATTTCCTGTTTTAGATGATTTCGGCATTTTTTCTGTTGACATCATAAGTTCAACGGTTCACGTTTTAGTACTGAACATAAATTGTTGTGTTCTTATCCTGAGGTAATCTAATTAGGATAACATTAGGATAGGTTTAATTATTGGATAATATATATATATATATATAGAAATGGATGCAGCAAACCAAAAGAAGATAAGCAGAGATGCATAAAACCAGACTGGATAGACGAGATGATGATTTAGATATAATAAATGGATATTTTATTTGGGCTATTTTGAATAAGTATAACTAATTTTTAAGGGCAATTGGGGATTGGGGATTGGGGATT
>JAWNBB010013373.1:0-10130 GCA_036325645.1 Balantidium ctenopharyngodoni
GGGGATTGGGGATTGGGGATTGGGCCCAATCCCCAGATATCGCATCTATTATTATTTCTCATCTTGATAATTATATAGTTCAATCCATGTATTCGAACCTTTCCTCATTCTCATTACTAACCATACACATTCCGAAGGTATCTTAAACGGTTTATTTTTTTTAATAAATTATACCATGAATGCTTGTTAATATCTTTAAATCAAGGACATTATAATTACAATATCACTTTCATAACATGATATGTTTTCAATACCGAAAGTAGGAGATATAAAGCAGAATTGCACATAACATATACTTAAAGTTCTTAAACAAATAATAACTAACTTGTTTAACTTTTTCACCCAAGCTACAAAGAGTGCTTTTTAATTAAACCTAACCTCAACCTGCTTATAAGTAGATATTAAAAAGAGCGTTCCGACATATCGTTATAATATCCATTCCTATTTCCCGCAAAGACGTTCATTCAGACATGTTAACAATATCGTAGAAGGAAGATGATTAATTTCATCGTTGTCTCAACCACCACATGATTATATTCCAATTACAACCACAATAATTATAATCAAATCAATTAGTGTATTGAATGGAAAGACGAAAATGTCCTGTATTTTATCTGCCTTCGATACCCTTCAATAAAAGGTCATACTAATTATGTTTAATTATAATAACTTAAACACTAACATTAACATACTTTAATATTATTTACAAACCATTTAATAACAACAACAAACAATGAATCCCATAACCGAAGCCTCAATCATATCATCCTTTAAAACCTCTTTAACCGATAAATGCAATTCTCTCAATATCACACTTTACGAATTCTTCAACGGAACAAACGAACCAACAACAACCCTCGATAAATTTAATCAAGGACTAACAAAACTCGGAATCGACCCTGATCCTAATTCAACAACAACGAAAACGTGAATCAATCGATACCAAAATGCAGTCGACCAAAACATCATCGAACTACAAAAACTGGACATTGAAACAAGGGAAAACAACCCCATCAATAATAGTTATCTTGGGGTCAGTAAATGCCTTCAAAAAACCGTAGTATCAGAACAAGCAAAACAAGATCAAATTGTGAACGAAGAAATAAAAGCAAATCCGAAGATCGTAAACAACATCCATAAAATAAACAAAGACATTCTATCAGAAGCAAAGCAAACACCGAAGTACATCTTACAAAACGTATATCTTCAACTTCAGAAGAAACTAAGCATTGGGCAAATGTTTTCAATATTCAAAAATAGTTTTTACATCAAAGACCCTCAAAACACTGGTTACGTCGACAAAACAGATTGATTTGATATCCTTAACAATACAATCCTACTAAACAAATCCGAAAATCAGTTGCTTCAAACTGATGTGTACAGGCACATGAATGAAAATCGTCTTTATTGATATGTCGACTTATTTCATAAAATCAACGAAATCTCCAAACACGAATGAGATGAAACGGTTTTTGAATACAATATCGAGTACAATGACTACGTAAATAGCCTGAGAAGGAACATAAATATTCATAATATTAATTATAAAGAAAAGTGGTTTAATACGTTTAATAATGAGTATGCGGTGAGTAAGCCGCAGTTTAGACGTTGATTTCGGGACTCGGCCTTCGGGTGTTACTTGAATGTCGAGGTGGATTATATATTTGATGTCCTTGCGAAAGATAGTTTGGTTCTTGAATGGAATGTGTTTGATAAGGCGGTTAAAATGGAAACAAAGGTGAGGAAGATTAAAAGAAATGAACCGAAAGAATGGGGAAATACAAAGGGGGATTATCAGAACTTTAAGGTGGATAGTATTTTGGATTCATTCAATACTTGACAGGGTGCTAATAGTATGGGAAATACAGGAGGTGTGGAAGGAAAACCCGGGAATGATAACGATGGGAAACAGCCTCAGAACACTGTACTGAAGAGTATCGCAGAAGAGAATGAAGCAAGGAATGGCACTTATAATAATACCTTTAATAATATTAATGAAAACAATGCAAATGAAGGCATTTCCCCCGAAATCCCCGGCGGTGAAAACCTTATTCACGTCTACTTCGATAAGGATTCCCTTTCGAAATCATATAACATCCCTAATTCTCCAATAGTCACAAACCCGGAAATCGTCCCAACCCCCAACATCCCTCAAACTAGTCTCGTTAGCATTATCCCAATTCTAACATCAAAGTACCCTTTCACCGAGTTCATTTCTAAATATGAAATCAAAATTCCCGACACGTCCGTACCCTTTTATAAATACAACAGTAAATTCATTACTAAAGATCTATTATCAACCAATTCTGAATCTCGTAAACCTTCGTTCCTCAAGCACTTCAAGGAAATCGATGCCTACATTTCAGAGCTCCTTTCCCACCATCACCAATACATTAGTCTAACATTATATAAACAACTGGGCTGATTCTTCCAGGACAAATACAAAGAAATCTACGATAAATTTCAAGCAATAGATACCACAAATTCTGGTTTCCTCCCTTCCACAGCTATCAATTCTGTATTTAACAGCTATAAAATTATTATCCTCGACGAACAATGAACTGTCCTTTTAAACAGTCTCAACAATAAAAAACTCTCTACCTTCTCCTACGAAGAACTCCTTGGCAATATCTTCTGTGTCCCTGATAGGCAGAGACACATGTTACACAACATCGAGAAAGAAGCCAATTACTACTTCAATGAATACTGAGTGGACCTTCGGCATTACATTAAAGATAACAAATTGGACTACATGAATTGCTATACTCTCCTATTCAAATCGTCGCCAAAGATTACCAAAAAAGATTTTAAACATTTCTGTCAATGTCTCGACTATATTTGAACTCACGATATCGAGTATGATTACATCTTCGGAAAGATATCTGATACTGATGATAGCAAGGAATACCTCGACAAAAACGAATTGTTTACTTATATCAACAGTGCTGATATCACGGTGAAACGGTTCATTTACAAAAGTGAGAAAAACAACATCGTGAATCTCATCAACGAGAGTTGAGATAGCGCGGGAGTGATCGACAGGTTCAATAAAAATATGAACCGCCTGCTCGTCGGGAATGACACCATCATGAACGAAAGAAATATTTACAAGGAGTTCTCCGAGTTTTACGCGTTGATGAATAAGCAGTTGATCAAATTTGATATCCGGAATATATGAGATTTCTATATGATTAAATACGAAAAAAAGATCAACACCTGGGGATACATTCAGGTAGTGCAATGAAATTCCTTTTTGGAGTGTATTAAATTGAACACAAAGAGCGTAAAAATTTATGACAATCTCGTTGAAACCTTCTGCGACGCGTCGAATGGGTTGTTTAATTTCATTGCCTTCGCAAAAGGGTTTTACGCCTTCTACCCCAACGAATTCAACTTCACCGACAAAGCGAAAGAATGGAAATATATTATCGGAGCAGATAGGATTACGGCTAATAAGGTGGTGTATAGGAATAACATTAGAGTATTTTCACAAGGGGATGTGAATGTTATATATCAGTGATGCCAGTATATTAATAAAGAGCTCAAGAATTTTAAGCATTTAGACTACAGATCGTTCTTCAGTGGGTTTGATATTTTTAATAAAGGTTACTTAACATTGAGACAGTTCTCGTGTGTGTGAGACGATGAAATTGGATTAGGGAAAGAGTATGAGAACGCGTGAGAGGTGTTTTTCGATTTTGTTTGTGATAATGTTGTTAATTGCCAAGGCGAGAGAATGGTTGAAATTGGTTTTTTATTTGAGGTGATAATGAAGTACTCTGAGTTAGAAGGGTAAATATAAAGTTGATTTGTTTAAAGAATTCATTTGGAGATAGGTGGATTGAATGGTTTTGTTATTGGAATTAATATTTATAAAGGGGAGGAAACGGAAGGGAAAGAAAAAGGAAAGGAAAGGATAGTGAGTGAAGGAAGGAAGGAAGGAAGTCAGATATATTTGGTATTAAAAGTGAATTTAAATGTTTGAGACTCCCAATTCAATTGCTACATTGATAATTATAAGTTAGACTTTTATGGACCACTACTTCAACGCAGTGTGACTCAATTTGTTTTGTTTCAAATCGGTATTTTCAGACGTGGTTTCGTTTTTCAGTGTTTTTTGGTTTTGAATTCGATAATTAATTTGAGTATTGAAATCCCTTCCTTGTTCAACATTTATTGTTTTAAAACAAGACAATATAGGGAGCAGCAGTATAATTTATAATGAGGGTATTCAGCTTATTTGTTGTTTGTGTTCAACACTTATTCAGATTTTTAGTAATTTGTACATAAGGTCTACGTTGTTTACGTTCCTGCTGCCGTACTCTTTATTTCCCAGTTGGTTCTGATTTCCTTAGACGGTTTAAATAAATGATCAAACACCAACGCCATTTTTTAAACCTTTTCCACTAAACTATCATTTAATCAATTACTTTGAATATCATCACAACAGTTTTATTCGCCCCACAAACTCGATCTTCTTCCTCTTCCTCTTCCTCTTCCTCTTCCTCTTCCTCCT
Organism: Balantidium ctenopharyngodoni; assembly: GCA_036325645.1. Taxonomy (NCBI): domain Eukaryota; phylum Ciliophora; class Litostomatea; order Vestibuliferida; family Balantidiidae; genus Balantidium; species Balantidium ctenopharyngodoni. The sequence continues at coordinate 4,517 of JAWNBB010013373.1, forward strand.
CTTCCATCGCACTATTTCTTATACCCACTTCCAACTTCCAACTTCTAAGTCCATGTCCCTAAATTCAAACCACATCAACAATTAATAAATAATCTTTACCAACCTTATATTAATGAATAATATTTAAACATTTATTCTCAAATGTCCAAATTCTCGGCTGAGTTTAAAATCAACAACAAATGGATATCCGGTGAACTCTTAGACATTAATCTCGACGAGCAAAAATACATCATTACCCATAACAACCAAATAATCGAAGTCAACAACAAAACTCTTCAACTCCATTTCCCGAAAATCCTCCTCAAAAACCCAGAATACGGCTTCAAAAAGCACGAAAAGGTCGAGTTCTACAACCCAAACGAGAAGGTTTGGGAAATCGGAGAAATCAAAGCAATAAAAGGCGACTTTTACCTAATCTCGTACATAACCGGCGTTCTTACCTTTCATTCAAAGATTTTCCCGTTCAATCTAATCCGCCCGGTTACACCGGATAAGGAGATCACAATATTAAACTTAGAAAAATGTTACAAGCATAGCTTAGACGGGTTCCGGAACTTGGCATCGCCTTTGAAGAGTATCCAAACACTAATAGATAAGCTAAGGAAGCTCTTCACGTGCAACGAAATCGAAACGTTTTTCTATTCAAAGTTCAATTTGTATTCCTTTGTCAACGATAAAGATCTCAAGGACATTAACGAATTAATATCTAACATGGTCGCACTATCCCTGGAACATTTCATTGAAATCGATACAGAAAACTTAAACACGAACAATAATCTGCAAGGGAGTCCACTGAAAGAGGGCCGAGAAGCAAAGAAAAACGAGAAAAAGTTGTACACGAAAGAGATCGTGATTGATAAAGGAATATACGAAATGCAAAAGCAGAAATTGAAAAACATCGCAGTGAAAATCGAAGTGAAATCAACGAAAAATCAGGGGGAGATCTGCCTACTTCTTAAGGCGAAGGACGAGAAAACATGAAAAGATGCGGTTGAGATAACTGATCTCGTGCAGAAATATTGAACAGTTCCTATCAGTGAAAAGGATAGTTTCTTCAAGGAGGAATCATTGGGAAAGACGGTAAACTATTATATCAAATGATACGATATTCAGTCATTTAATAAGTTTAAGTTCGATGATAATTCGACTACACTCCGTGTGATTGGTAAGCGGGAAGACGTTGAATTTTTCGAGGATACCATTAAAGAGTACTTCGAGAGCCAGGAAAGGAAGAGGAGTAAATTGAATGAAGTGTTGAAGATTAAAAAGCAGATATTAAATAATAGTTAATAAATATAAGCCGATGATAATGAATGAAGGAAGTGAATGAATTTGATTTTAAAGGATATTGTTTATATTATTCTATGGATAAGGAGGGGAATGTACAGGCATGAAAGGAAGAGGATGATGAGGAGCAGAAGGAGCAGGAGCAGGAGCAGGAGCAGGAGGATATTATTATTGTAAGAGAAGAAGATTGGTTCGTATGAGATTGAAAATGTGGAATGCAAAGAACGATGTTGAATGTACACGCGAAGAAATTATCTCAAAATAGTGTCGAAGCGCTATATGTTAACAATGTGAAAAGATGGGTATACAAAGAGGAAGTACTGAATACACTATAATATTATTACAAAAATGAGATGAGATGTTGTACAAAACATAACGTTCACCTAATTAATCAAGGCATGAACCGAATCCACCAAATTCAGAGATCAACGAATAAAATAAAATCAAAAATCACATTAATCATGACATTTGTAAACAGACTAAATAAATCATCTCTGCCAGTTAATTGCGATTACAAAGCGATTAAATACGACCTTGAAGACATGAAGATCGATCAGAACCAAATCTCGACTCAGGATATTATGCAAGTTTCAATATCCTTATTTTAATTAACAATCATATCCTATACATGAACTAGGTATAAACCCCGATACAATAAATCATTTTTATTTTTAACTAAAACAATACCAAACGATACAATGTTTTATCATCACAGCATCCTCTCACGCGCCCAACAGTGTCGAACAGAAGAAACATAAAAACACCAACTACTCCATCGCAATTCAAATATTCCAACCATTTCCTTCACAACACCAATTCCATTTTAATTCACTTTCCTCGAATAATCACCTGCAATTAAATATTCTCTATTGAAGCATAGACAGTTTATCCATACAATAATTAATTAACACCACTATCTTAAAAATAAGACACTTAAATGAAAACCTTAAAGCCTTTGTTTACTGACATTTTCGACGTGTACGCGGTTGGTTTCCCACTTCGCTACAATCGCAACGAATCTTACAAAACAATCTTCGGTGGCATTGTAGGTATCCTCAGCTTCGTTTGTATTTTTTCAATATCCGTTTACTTCCTCAACAATTGATTCTCTCGCTCCAGCATCTCGATTGTACTTAACAAGGAGTACACAAATATACCAAATATAGATCTATCTTCGGTTCCGATTCTTTTCGCGCTGGGAAATTCAAGCAGTGAGCCTTATGGGTACGACACTAGTTATTATAACTATAAACTACAACTATGAGACTATGAGAACTACACCGATGTTTCCGGACTTAACCGCATCCGTCTGAAAACGTATGACATTTCCTTCGAAGCGTGTGATATCAGAAGGCACTTCAAAGGATTCGAAGAGATCTTCTCGAATATCAAAGTCGAGTGATATCAGTGCGTAACCCCGGGACAGAACATCACCTTGCGAAATCGCATCGGTGATACTTCAGTCGGGTTTAAATTGGTTGATATATACATTTATAAATGCGACCCGGATAATAAGGAAGGCATCACCTGCAAATCAGAGGAAGATATCAATAAAAAACTCGAGAACAGTTTCCTGAACGTCCTCATCGTTAACTACGTTCCTAATCATTACAATATTACATCGCCTTGGCAAATGACGCTTAGAAGCGAGGTGTTCGGTATATCGACATCATTCGCGAAACGATACTACTCCAGGCTTAGCGAGTCTCACTACATCAGCGATAATGGTTTCTTCCTCAAACTATGAAAAAAGGAGAGTCATTACGAATATCAAGGCCACACGAGTGATGTAGTCGGATCCATCGAAACCAACCCGTGAGGGAAGTACAACATGGGGTATATCGTGTTCACCTGCGCCGATGAGACCGTTGTGTATCAACGCTCATTTCGGAAAGTGACTAGCGTAATCGCGGGTATCGGCGGTGTCAGTAACATTATTTGAATCATTGGCAAGTTCATTGTGAGCTCCCTTACGCAGAGGTACTGAATCAGTGAAGTCGCTAATGATATAATGTTCAATTGCAAGTTCAGCCGGATCACCGGTAAAAACACTTCAACCGTAAATTCCGTGGTGAATCTAAGGAAGATCAATAGCTGTTTAATTAAGGAGAACGTGGTCAATCCTGTGCACGAGTGCAGTAAAGTCGACACCTGCGCCATGATAAACAGCAAACTCAAAATCAAGAAGAAAGTGTATTCCGATCAAAATTGCGCTCGGTTTAATAAAAACATCGAAAAGGTAAACGCGTACGGTATCATCACCGATAAGTCAGTTCGCATTACTAAACGAAACAATCATAACAACGGGTTTATGTTGTCACTGAAAGAAGCGTTGCTGCCAAGGAAATGTCTGCAAGGGAACCTCGTAATGAATCATTACTTCTACTGTGAAAAGGAAATCTTTCAATACCTTAGTATTGATGTTATCCTTCCGATATTAGAACGCTCAGAACATCTGAGCAAAGAATGACTCAAAAGTGGACAAGGTAGAATCACCGACGATAAAATGCGATTTTACAAGAAGAATAAATGTACCACCCTCTTAAAAGGTCTTCATTCAATGAGCGAGAAGGTCAATGATTTAAGTATCAGCATTGAGAGAAATCATGAACTTGATTAAGCTAAAACGTGTGAACACTGACATAATCATAAACCGTAACGACCAGTCTCATGGGTGATGAAATATTAATTGTTTAATACCATATCATATACGTGCTAAGCTTCGGTCCTAATGTAAATAATAGCACTTGCGTACAATAGATTTGAAGTAATTAGATATTTAATATAACTGCATAATTGGATATTTAAATATTAAACTTGTAAAATGACGAAAATTCAACGTTGAGTAGGTGGAATCGAAGCGGTGAAGGGAATGAAAATTCATCGTGTTTAGCACTGTAGTATTAGCATTGAGTAGTTATTTTATCTTTGTATTTTATTGCTATATACACACAACATGCACCGTTGTTTAATTTAAATATTATTCGATAAAACAAAAGATGAGTACGAGTTCTAATATCGAACATAATTACGACTCGAAAGATATCTGCAACACAAAGCAGAAGCACACGAAGCCGTCGATCAAGAACTGACTGATAAAGAAAGAAGACTATTCGAAGATGTCGTGAGTTGAACTGATAAGTTCATTAAAAAATAAGATCGCGATATACGAGGGAGAAATACAAAATTGAATCGAGGAGAAACTTGCGATGCAGATTGAAATAAATTCGTTGCAAATATCCCCACCGAAAGCAGTTGGGGGAATCACAGGTCAAACACCGACGCAGAGTATGGCAACAACGACGACGGAGTGCCAGAATTGTTTCGTATTAAAGGAAGAATTAAAGAAAATGCAGGAAGAAAAAACTACGATTTGTAGTGCGATTAAGCATTTAAAGGAAGAGATTGTAGAATGAAAGCAAACGCAAAGCAAGCACGAAGAGAAGAAACTCAAGAAAAAAAGCAAAGAATGAATTGACAAGAAAGAGTCTCTTCCTAATATCGAACAATATTTCATATGAAATAATAAATTTCAACTAGTAGATAGTGACAAGAATTTATGGCACATGAAAAAGTGCTCTAAATTCCAGGACTTTAAAGAAGATAAAAAGAATGCGAATTTATCGTCTGAGGATATCATCAAGGCCTTTGTGGACACCTATGAAAACACCAGCGACGATGATAAAGGCCCGAACATGGAACATGCGGGAGACAATACAAGAGAAGAGGGGAGATATGAGAACGATAAAGAGGGGAAAATGAAAGAGGAATGTGATGAGAAACAGTGAAATCCGTGATTGAGTCCGATTGAAAACAGTGAGGAAGGGAATGGGATTGTTATTAGTGAAGGAAAGGGAGGAAAAGTGATTGGGGCTGGTAGTAATCCCGGAACGGCGAATGAGAGGACAAATCATCAGGAGATTGGGAAGGAAGATAATGATAAAGGCAGGAAAGATGGGGGCGATAATGAGTCTATCTCGTTGTCTTCGATATCTGATTAGGGATTTGGTTGGTGATCGGATGGAAATTTTGTGAAAGTGATATGAAATGGTTCGGATAAATAAGGATATGATATATGGATTGACTATTAAAATCGATTAGATATATACAATATAAATATATAAATAATTATTTAAAGAATGGTTAAAGAGAGGTTGGGGAGTTTATCATTGCGTATGAATTAAACAATGAGTGTGGCGATAGAAGAGGGTGGAGTGGTGTGATTTGATTTTTAGTTTGTTTAGTTAATTGTTTTATGTTGTGATGGAATTTGACATGATAGTGTTAATTTTGAAAGTGTTTACTTGGGGATTGGGGATTGGGGATT
>JAWNBB010013374.1:0-17414 GCA_036325645.1 Balantidium ctenopharyngodoni
AATCCCCAATCCCCAATCCCCGATTCTTTAATTACCGATGAATTATTAATTGTGTTTATGTTATTTTAGATTATTTCAATAAATGTTTCTATTTTTATTTAAGAGCAATATCATCATCTCATGATCCCTTTGAACATAGGACTTAATCTTTCCATTCAATCCATTCACAGACTTGATACGCGTGTATAGTTGTTTCAATGGGATTTCACCTTAATGGTGGTTATGACATTCTGCTTAAATATCTTTCTTCTATCGCACTTCCACATGTACAACTTTGCAGTAAGTATGAGTATACGTGATGACGATATATGGACACGTTTACTGATGTCTGCTTCTTATGCGTCTTGAGGTACTTCTAGTTTAAAAATGTTATCTTTGTAGTTTGGTAAAACCCTTGTGTCAGTGTATGTCCTAGTTCTACATTCCCACGAAAAATACGAATTCTTTACCATGAACAGAGTTCTGTTCCCTATTTCGAGTTATTATTTTTTTCTTTGAGGTTCATTCGGTTTACATTGTTCTACAACCTTTTCCTTCATTTGTTTGTGAACTTCCATTCTGTGTTCTATGAAATCCCGCTTTGCATTTCCTTTCTTTCCTCATTGATAAAAGATCATATTAGAGCAGAGTACTTTTAACTATCCTCTATAGAACGCTATTCACCATAGTGTTGTTAATTAATGTGAACATCTACGCAGTCTAGTTCTCTCCACTTCTTTCCCTTTCTTTTCACCTTTCTTATCCATCATCTTCCTTTACATTTTATACCCCACGAATCAACAATATCCTCTTTTATCTTCTCACTTTATTCAATACCTTTATCATTTTACTCTTCCAGTTTCGATCCTTTCTCTTTTCTCTTTTCACATTTCCCCTTCTGATTTTAACTAAATCCCAATCATTTTATTTAATTATTAACCTACTTTAATGATCAACATTATCCAAACAATAACAATAACAACAACAAATAATCAATCTTATTTTATACAAATTAATACAATTATAATATAAAAAATGATCGGACTCTGCTCTTCACCCGTACAAAAATCAATATCCTTTATTCCTCAGAATAGCCATTCCCCAATTAATTCGATGAAACATTTCATCGGAAAAGATGTACCATTCAAGATAGACTTATCATCATTATCCAACAAAGACTCTCTGAATTCTTTAATCGCAATAATCGACAAAAACCATGCCCATTACAAAGCAAATAGCAGTGTCAACGAGCAAACGAGAAGTGCCTCATATGCAAAACACCCGGAGAAACCCGAAAAACCCCTTGAACAAAATGAAGCGAAAGTCGGGGCGGATGAGAAACGTCCTTTACCGAATTACATACGATCACACCGGAAAAACCAGGCATCGTATTCGACTCAAGTTCCATGCGCGTTAAAAATAATATCTACGTTGAACGGTTTTCAGAATAACAAACAAGCGATTGCTTCCGCGGTTCATGATAGTGTGATTAGGTCGGAAAATGAAATAAATCATCATGGGGATTATTATGCAATTAAAGCAGAGTTGGAATATTCATATAAAGAAGATCAAAATTTTGTGTATAAAGCAACAATGGAAGACAAGGGGAAGGCAATTGATAATTTTAATAGCAATAAAAATAACACGCTATTTACCTGATTCGATGGACACGGCGGGAATTCCGTGAGCATATATCTTCAAAAAAACTACGATGTATTACTTAAACAAGCCTTAGTGTGCTATAAACATATCGGCGAGGCTTTTGTTTCCTCCTTTCTTCAAGCGGATAAACAGTGAAGAAAACTTGATTGAGTTCACGTCGGTTCCACTGGAACAGCAGTGCTAATAACGAAGGAAAATAATAAAAGAGTTATCTATACGGCGAATGTCGGTGATTCACGGTGCTCATATATTTCAAATAAGAAAATCGAAAGACTGACGTATGATCACCGCGCGGATGATCCCAAAGAAAAGATAAGAATTCAAAATTCCGGTGGAATCGTCGTAAATAACCGTGTGATGGGAAAGCTGATGTTAACCAGAGCATTCGGGGATTTCGAACTGAAAGGATTTGGCGTGAAATGTGAACCCTTCCTTTGAAGAAAAGAGATAAAGGAAGAGGAGTCAAATAAATTTTTAATTTGAGCTTCTGATGGCATTTGGGATGTGCTCAATGAACAAGACATTCAGAAAATGATTATTAACTCCAGAAATAACCTCAGGCTAAGCGAACAGATCATTGAAATGGCGAAGGCGAGAGGTGCTTGGGATAATCTGAGTATCTTTGTAATTAAATTATAAAGTATAAAGAAACTTATTCGTGGATATAGATAATATATAGTAGTAAAGCATGCACATTAAGAGCCAACTTAGTGAAATAAATTATAAAGATATTAGGCGATACTTTTTTAATATTATGTATACACTATTAGATCTTATTTTTGAACTTATTTTTTTCATTTGTTTAAATGAGGAAATTATCAAACAGGGTTAAAATGTGATTTCGATTGTTGTTATTACTGGGATTAGATGTTGAGGAATATTTAAAAATGGTTTTTGTAGGATTGCACAGGATATGAAGGGGATTAAATAAAGGTTTTGATTGATTTGATTTCGTTGGGAGGGGGTTGAAAATGTTAGTTGTTGTTGTAGGAGTTTTCGACATGGATGATGGATTGTATGGGTAAGGTTTATAAATTAGAATTAGTATTTTGGGAAATGTTGGTAGGATGTTGGGAAGATGTGATAAATTGACACATGTAGGATGTTCTCGTTTAGTGCTGTATTGGAGTGGGTATGTGCAATATATTCACGTTTTAAAGGGGTTTATTGTTTTAATTTTAGTATGGGATGGAGTGAAGGGAAATTTAAAAAGGGTTTTTGTGTGTGTATCAGTTAGTGGTTCTGGGCAGTTAAAGAAGCTTTTTTTTTCGTTGAATTTGTCGAGAGTTCCGTTGATTCTTTTATAGATTACGTATTATTTAACTATTCGGCGAGTTGTGATGAGTGGGTGTATTATAAATCAATGTTTTCAATTTGATAATTTGACCACATTTTCGTAGACTTTTCTTATTTTGTCTGGTATTAAAAATCTTTTTAATGTATCCGAGTTAGTAACAATACTAGCATTGAATATTAGGAGATACCGCTTGTTTATTGGTAGTTTTCCCACAAGACCAACATCTGAAATTTTTGTGTTTTGTTATTATAAGATAATACGCTTTGATAACATTGTAACGTTCTGTTGTCATTTATATAAATCCTGGAAATAATCCACTAATTTATCCATCTCTACGAATTCAAATATATTTCTGTGTTATTATTCTTCTTCATATTTGTTTTACTTCGTATTTGAAGTTCTAAATAATATCGTCGTGATTCTCCTCGACTATGATTTCTCTCTCTCATTCATTTCCTCAAATAACAATGTCTATTTATCAAATAACCCTTGTGTGGAGGACATAGCCGCACAAAATAAGGTAAAAGAATTCCAAATATAAATGCTGCTTAATTACGGAACTTAATTAAATCGACAAACTTATGTTAAAAGCTGTCGACATTTTCCGATAAATATCATTCGAAGTTTTTGTATGATCAATCTTCTTCTCCAACGGCATCAATGCAATTGTAAAAGATTATCAACAATTTGAGAGTACAACACCTCACTACATTATCAAATTGTAAATACAGAAATATCTTAATTAAGATCAAATAAGTAAATAAACAATCAGATTAGTAATTAAGATAATTGGAGTTATTAAATATGAGAAAGTCTAACTCATTGTCATAGATTATGATGTTTGTTCCCTGCAAGAATAAGTATTTGAACAAGGTTTTTACATAAAATAAGGCTTAGTATGCCTATTATTCCATACCGTAAACATAACTTAATATTGCCGCGGTAAAATTCGATTTGTAGATTGTAACTAAATAATTTAATGAAATTGAGTTTTATTGTATTTGTTGAAGGTTAACATGTCGCATTTCCTAAATAGATTGGCATTGTAAGACCTGGAAGATACAATAATATTCTTTCACAGCAGTGACGAACCTGCAGAGTATGTTTGTAAATACGATGAATAGTATTGTTTGAATAAAATAAAATAATTTATTTATTTATTTTGTCTTTAATAATGTATTAGTTTTATTAGTATTATTTGATTTATTTTATTTCTATTCTCTTTATTGTCTTCATTTCGTTGAGCTTTCTTTATCGTCATCATATTTAACATTATCATTATTATAGTTCTTATTTTTCATTGATAATCATTAACATTTTTTCTGTTATTGGAGTTACTTATTTTTGAGGTTTTAAAATCACTTTCGTCATTTTCTTTGAGATGTTGTTAATATTAATACTTTTATTACTGTTACTGCTACTGTTACTGTTACTGTTACTGTTACTGTTACTGTTATTATTTCTTTTATTCTATTCATTTATTGTATTCATTCATTGTGAAGTTCAAAACAATTTACCTCCTCTCACGTTGAATCCCACGAGAACAATAAATCGAAACGAGCTTACAAATCGGATTTATTCGCTTTTAAATCGTAATACATTCTCATCAAATAACTTCAAAATAATTTATTTACAGTTTCGCCTTCATAGCATACTCGTCCTAATATATCCAATATCAAAACCGATACAAGTGATGAGTTCCCTAGTCTCACATTTATTTCCCTTGTGAAACCCTTTGTATTTATCCATTCTCAAATACTTTTTTAAACTATCATATTCAAACAACCCCACTTTCGTAACCATAAGCTCAACCTAGACACATGAGTAATGTACACGAAACTTCCAACTGTAACTTAACTACCTCATCTTCATTACCTATTACTCATAAATATAACCACGATAAAGACCCATTCAACTTCCCAATGGAATTCCAGTTCATATTATGCCGTTTATATTTAAATTATTATCTTTATAGACATGAATCCAATTATTGTTCGATTAACTTCTATCGTTTAATAAATCGCCTTTCAATAGCTCAAATGAAGTTAAACGGTTTAATAATTTTTATTTTTTCTCCTTTTCCTTACGTTTCTTCTCGTCTTTCTCCTCTTTTTCCTTACGTTTCTTCTCTTCTTTCTCCTCTTTTTCTTTTTTCTTTTTCTCTTCCTTACTCAACTTCTTCTCCTTCTGATCCTCACACTCTTTATGATCATCCTTCGAACTTTGTTTTTTGTCATCATCGCTTTCCTTTTTATCTTCCTTGGTAATATCAATTCCAGCCCTTAATTTCCTATCATTTCTTTGAATCTCCTCAACCATTTCTTTATTTTGCTGAGCAGTTTCCTCATCACCAATCGTGAACTCCAGTAAATCAGGGCGAAATGTTGAATCACTCAGGAGCAAATACGGCATTCTAAACATCCTAAGTAAATGTGTCTCGCTTTCTTTCCAATGTACCTTATTATCATATTTGATTTCTTTCGTCCACTCCCCGCTGATTTCACAGAACGACTTCGCTGTTTTCTCTTTGCTGAATTTCCCGGACGACGCGTCCTTTTTCAAATCCGACAGTTTGATGATACTTCCCACGAATTTATCAGGATTACTTTTTTGATTCGAGAACATTCCACTGAAGAACCCCTTTTCATCCGGGTTGTATTTTGTTATTGAACACAGTTCGTTCGTTTCATCGATAATAATACTATTGTTCTTATAGTTAAAGGTTTTCTTCCCGATCGTTGTTCCTTTCACATGAACCGTGGGGAACAAGAGTTTATATTTCTGACCATCCGCGTACTCAAGGATAATGTTACCTATCTTACTCGCTTTCACGGAATTTGCACCGGTTGAACCCGATGTTGCAACGTATCCGTAGTATTTATATCTGCGATTGTCATCGAAACAATAAAAATTAAATGTCGGTGGCTTTGGAACTGTCTGTTCACAGTAGATATTAAAGTCGCCTATTTTACACTGATATGTCTCACCGATGATAGGAGAGAACGGTTTCACGGCGATTGTCGAAAAATGTAATTGCGTCAACGCGAAGGTGGTGATCAATTTAAGTTTATCAAGTACGTTTTCTGTGTAATACGCCTTCTGGAACAGATACGGCGCAAGGCGCATCTCGTAAGCAAAGACTTGTAGCATTGTCCGCTGATCGAAAATGAAAACCGGAAGTGAAATGTTCATAATTGACTGGCCCTTGAGTAAGGTGCTTCCGACGCGCTTGATTAGCCAAGATACCGCATTATCTCATCTTTTATTACTGTCCTCATGTGTCAGGAGTAACCCCGGGTACTTCGGGGAGATTGAATAATGTGTTTGAAACATTTTTTCGTAGACCGTTTTGAACGTTTCCTCGACAAGAGTCATCTCCGGTGTCAACGCAACCTGTTGATCCAAGCACAGCAAATTCGTTTTTTCGATTTTCAATTTACTATGAAAAGAGGTTAGAAAACTAACTTACTAAGTCAATGACTTATCGAAGAAGTTATCGTTGTATTTCGCGATAAACTCTTCGCTTTCCTTACTCGACGATAGCAATACAAGCGCTTTCTGCGGTATATCATACCAACTCGACACGAACACAGTCGCCCGGGGATAAGACACATGAATCATCTCCTCGAGATACTTTTTATCCATAAAGATCAGGGGATTTGTTATTCAAGCACTGGTATTTTCCATTTAAATATTAATAATTTTGGTATTATTAATATTGATGATACAATGATGATTTAATATAATATAATAAAATCGGATTGAATATCAATATAATTAGTTGTTTATAACATGGCATCTACAGCGAATCCCGTAATCGTTAATCCAAATGTCAGTGTGCTCTGCCGGTTCCGCCCTATGAACGACCTAGAGAAAACCAACGGTAATGAGATGGTTGCTAATTTTGTATCGCCGACTTCGCTTGTTTTCCAATCAACACGCGAGAAAAATAAATACCGTTTTAATTTCGATCAAATCTTCTCTCCGTTGTCCACACAGGAAGAGATATACAATATCGGGATTAAGGATATAATCAACAGTGTGCTCAATGGATACAACGGAACTGTTCTCGCGTATGGACAAACATCCAGCGGGAAGACCTTTACAATGCAAGGGAATGTGGATGATGAGATACAAATGGGGATTATTCCGAGAATGGTGAACCACGTTTTCGGGCACATCTACGACGCATCGCAGGAAATTGAATTTATGGTAAAGGTGTCAATGATAGAGATATACCAGGAGAAAATCAGAGACTGAATCGAAACGGACAAAACGAACTGACTGATCAGGGAAGACCCGTTGAAAGGGATTTACATTGAAGATATCTCGGAGCATTATGTTGCCTGTGAAGAAGAAGTCTTGGAACTGATTAAAATCGGCACTGATAACCGTGCACAAGCCTGCACGAATATGAACGAACATTCAAGCAGAAGCCATTCGATATTTATTATGACGATTAATCAGAACAACAAGAAGGATGGAATTGCTAAAACAGGTAAACTGTACCTCGTTGATTGAGCGGGGAGTGAAAAAATATCGAAAACAGGAGCAAGTGGACATACCCTGGAAGAGGCGAAAATAATTAATAAATCGCTAACTACGTGAGGTATGGTTATCAATTCATTAACTGATGGTAAGTCCACACATATCCCGTATCGGGAAAGCAAATGAACACGAGTGCTACAAGAAAGTCTTGGAGGTAATTCCAAAACTGCATTGATAATCACTTGCTCTCCGAGTATCTACAACGAAAGCGAAAGCTGATCAACGTTGCGATTCGGAGAAAGAGCGAAAAAGATTAAAAATAAACCGAAGATTAATAAAGAAGTCACCGTTGCGGAGCTACAAAAAGTTATTCAAAACCTTGAAAGTGAACTCGCAAAGGCGTGAAAACGTATCCGTCAACTCGAGACATTCATAAAGCAGAACGGGTGATGAGTCCCGAAATGCCTCGACGATTTCGAAATGGCGAAAGCACTTGAACAGGACGAAATCGAAAAGAACAAAGAAAAAGAGGAATTAAAGAACATGTCCGACGAGAGGTTGCTGCAGGAATACAAAGCAAATGTTAATTTCACCGATACATGTTCAATCACCGAGAAAATACTCAGCACGATCAGCGCGTGAAAGGAGTCAGAAGATGAAAATGAGAATAAAATACATTGAATCGGACAGTGACTGGATATCAAAGACAAGCTTCAAAAGAAGGAGTTGGAAAACGAGAAAACCATCGAACAACTCCGAGATGAATTAGACGCAGCGAATAAAATCAAAGAGAGATGACAAGGCGATATCATTGATATCACGACAAGGCAAGACGAGAGATCTGAAGTTGAAAAATTTAGTTGCAATTGACAAAGTGTCAAAGTGATATGCGATGAATTCGCAGCGAAAATGAAAAATTTCAACAAAGCCGAACCGAAAAAACTTGAAGTGATCACTGAATTCCAAGAGAAGATCAACGGGATTACAACTTGGTCGAAAGAGAAATTAAATATCTCCGCGCAGGAGAACCAGGGAGAAATACTGAAAAATAAAAGCAACAGTCCTTTCCAAGTCGCGGAGGGAAAGCAAGAATGAATAATATCTGACAAAGTAAAAGTCGACGGAGCGGCACAGACTGAATGATTCGATAATGAAATCGAAAAATTGAAGCAAAAATACGAAAACGAAAAGAAAATCCTATTCAAAACCATTGACGAGAAGTGCGAAAAAGTGTGTCTTTGAGAGAACGAAATTTCGGATTTGGAAGAGAAGTTCTTGGGATGAAAAGAGCAAATACCCTTCGACTCGAAGAACGTCGTGGAAAAGATGGCGTGATTAAATAAAAATTTATTAGAAATGAAGCAAAAGCTGCAGATATCCCAAGCGGAAAAGTGAAGATGAGAAAACGAAAATAAACAGTATTCATGTTACTGAAAAGAAAAAATAGAATGATGAGACCGAATTGAAAAGGAGAACAACGAGTTGAAGGATAAAACGAATTTACGTGGTACGATGATGTACAATGTCGTCAAGGTAATCAAAGGAAAGCAGCTTAGAGAAACGCTGACAATGAAGTCAGACGTGGGCAAGAGCTATATGAAATAGAAAACAGTTTAAACTAATCATCAATTATATTCTTACTGACTATCTATTCGAATATATAAATATAAATTTCCATCTTTTGTTCTGCCTTTTCCCCGCGGTTAGGGAGTGTTACGTTGCGTTGGTATGAACAGTTCATGTACTGATTCATTTCATAAAGTATAATTCTTCTTCAATGAGTTATTTAATTGCACGACATCTCCTTGGGAGTTAATAATGAAAATGTGACTGAGCGGAATTCCGACGGTTTTGTATGCAATCGCGTCTGTTTCTTTATTTCCGAACCCTGCGTAGAACGGTGTGTGATCTCGAGGGAATCACATTGTCACGTTTGTTAAAATGTTAATCTTTCACACTTGGGGAGACCGGTCGATAACCTCTCGTTTAAATGAGGAAAATACACCATTAGGGCTCATGAGTCAAGGTCCTTCCGGTAGGTTTTTTTTATCTTGGAACAACGTGTTTAAATACGTTTTCGTGCTTTGACTCTGACAGATCGGCCGTGCGGTCAAGTAAAGAAACTTATACCCGTTATTAGATATGTTCGTGAAAAAATCCGTCACTCCCTTATGCGCCCAATCTTTTCCGATAATTGGCATAATTTGTCCGAGGATATCGGACTTGGTGATAGTTCCATCGATGTCACTTACAATTATTTTCGAGGTCGACGCCCACAAATAAATATGCGCTGAGATCCGCTTTTTACCAGCGAGTGCAGTTTCCACTTCAAATGTGATATCGTTGACACCGTAGTTCAAGTGTAAGTGTTGGAGTTGTTTTGACGATGGATAAAATGTCCTCTTGTTTCTGGATTTGCTTTCGGTGGATGTAGTCGAAGTATCAGATGATTTAATGTTACTCATATTAATCAACGATAATTCCTTAATCACAGCCTCATCGGTGAATGTATACACAAGTCCTTGTTTTAGTATCTCCTCGATATGCTTATTAAACGGGGGACGTTCCCGATAAAGTAGACTTGAGAATAGAATCGGATTAATCGCTTTATAATTATAAATACTACCATTATAATAAAACGCGGTGTTCTTACTCTTTAACACCGCTTTCGGGTTATCAAAAAACTTTTCTTTTCGTATAAGACTCCTTCTCATAATGACCGCTGCTTTCGCATCGTTATTTGAATATTTATCCAGTCGGGATATTTCCCTCAAACAGTCTGATATCAAGAAAACATTGTTATTGTTATTGTCCTGCACATTAGTCTTGCTTCCAACCTCATCGGTATCACTATCGATGTAATCATCTTGCTCGAGGATAAAATTATCCTCATTGTCAATCTTCCCTTCGGTGACATTACTTTCTCCGTTATCACCATCACTAATAAAGTAGGCATCACCGCTTCCAGATAACTTCATTTTAATATCAACGAGTTGACCGTTGATATAAATATCCACATTTTTTTCCTTTGATTGAAATACTTTTCATGACCCGAACCGCACGTGAAACGAACTTGATTTGAGTCACTGATTCTCGTCCTTGACGACGATAATATCAATCGCACCGCTAAACATCGACTAATCGTAAGGGTATTTTTCTTACCTGGTTTACTCGGACCATGTCCGCGATCATTTTGAACATCGCACACTAAATAAATGAATAATAAATTTACTGAATATTTATTATTTATTTTAATACAAAGGAAGATAGTATAGTACACATATCAACTTTCAGTCTCTCGTCTATTACGTTTATGCCTGCGTTGCTTGGGGGTTTCCCCTGAAGGTATTCCCGCTCTCACTCGTTATTGGTATTTAAATATTTGTTCTTTATTTTATCCGTTTCGATTTTTTCCTCCTCTTCTCATTGGTAGATCACCTTACCGATTTGGTTTTTATACATTTCATCATCATTCGATGTTCACATTCACTCCATTTCCTTGATTTGGTTCGCATAGTTCACGGCGTTGTTCACTCCTTCTTTCTCGTAGTTATCAAAGGTATGCGTTGATTTTTTGATTATTTCATCGATGATTTTTTCATTGAAATACTCGGAATATTCGCTAGTATATCACGTGATTTTAAAATCGAGTAGTTCCTTGAACTTGTCCTTACTCGTTCCGTCAACAGAATTTCATTTTATCTCACTGGGCACACAGCCGCTCTTTCCTTTATCCCCATTATTAATCATATCGAAATCGAGATTGTTCTCACCGAGTTCATCTCAAATATTTCCTGTGAAAATATTATTCGTTCAATCGTCTTTTATTTCATCCGCATTGTCTGGGTTCAAGTCCATGCTTTTATTCATGTTCTTGGGTGATTCGATATATTGTTTGTTTTTCATCAATTCAACCGCTTCGGTGATGTCAGAGGTAGACAACGCAATTTTCTTTTTCTTTGCTTCCATTCGCTTTTTGAAATTGTCCTCTTGATTACCGAGCTCTTTGGTGATTCAACCCGAAACGGATTTTTCTTTTTGTGGGTTGTCTCAAATGTTTTTCATTTTCTCGTTGTGATGATTTTCTTTTTTGTTTTGTTCGAGGAGTTTTTTAAATTTCTCTTTTTTCTCCTTTTGTACGGCGCTTCCGTTTAAGTGGCTCATTACTTGAGGCTGAATTCAAAGGAGATTTAGACTTTGGCTGTAATGTTTATACTTCGGGTCATCGTGGCTTTCGTAGTATTCGATTGCGATTGAGTAGTATTTGATAAGTTGTTGCAGTATTTGCATATTGAATTTTTGCTTCAGTTTGATTTCGTAAGCTCATATTCTTTCGAAGAATTGGTCCGGTAGGTTGGTGATTAACTTTTTACCGAATATTGAATCACGTCAAGAGGGCTCTTTCGAGTGTTTGGAATTTGAAGGAGTTTGCATTTTATTAAAATGAATGTTATGATTAACTAATAATTAACAATGTATTTAAGAGGATTAAATAGTTCTTGGTTATTATTATATTAGTGTACAATTGAAAAAAAGGAGGACACGGGAAGGCTGAAGTAAACGTGGAGTAAATGCAGAAATATGAAATATGAAATAATGTTTGCGTTGAAGAGGCAAAGACGACGTTGAAAGAGAAATGATAATTTAAATATTCATACAACATGCAACATGCAACATGCAACGTTTTTAAGGAACTTATTTAAATGACAATATGGAAAACAAATGTGATTTATTTTAACAAGAGTGTAAAGAGTGAGTGGAAAGGCGTTTGAAGTTCATAGCTTTGATTATGCAATGTTTGAGTTTTTAATGAAACTTCATTTTAAATAGATTTAATTATTTATGGTGTTGAGTATAAAGAAGTATTATATAGAAGAAATTGAATTATGCTTTATGTAATTAACTGACAATTGCGTTGTGATTATTATTTTATTAAGATTTGTATCTGTTCGTTAGTTAAATCTTTCGCTGTCTCTATGAGGATGAGTCGATCACATTTATCGATCTGAAATACAAGTTTTGATTTGTTCATTTAATCATCATCTCATGTTCATTTAATGAAAGTTATTCATTTGGTTAAGTGTCAATGATTATTTGGGGGACTTGAGGGAACGAATTAAATGAAGCAAATAAAAACGGAAAATAAAATTATATTTTCTATTTTAACAAAACCAATGGAAAATGAAAAATTATGTTTTATTTGATTGAAACGAAATACACAAATCAATAAAATGTTACTTCAATAATAATATAAATGCCTTTGATTGATATTGTTATTGACATTAAATTATCCTCAATAATTAATAATGGGAATATGACGATGACGAATAGTTTGACATTAGGATAGTTATAAAGGAATAAAAAGGTATCTAAACGTGGTTAAATCTTAAATACGAAAATACGAAGGTATCAAAGAGAACGATACCGAAAGAATTTATTTTATTGACGAGTATATTACTTATTAGTTATCGGCTTTGGGTAGTTTTTGTTAATTCGTTCATTATTTATCAGCTTAGTTGATACCTTTGTAATGCACTTGTTTTCAAACAAAAATTAAATGATTGGTACTCTTTCTCCTCTGGTTCAAGGGGTGTTTCATGGATACTTTGTCATAAGAGAAAGGTGCCATGAATTCAATTATCGTCATTCAGTGATCTACATCGACTTAGTCTTGTATTTATTGGGCGACTCTTCAAACCCGATAACCATCCCCATTTGCCAAGGATTTAACATCAATTAAACGCATGTTTTAATATTTAAGAAATAATAAAAATAAAAATTTATTTATTTATTTGCATTAAGAAATGAGGATTTGATTTCCCATTAAATGTTAGATTAGTAAGATATTTGATTCCATCTTGTTTTAGGTTCTTTGAGTTCTCTCGTAGAATGCACTTCATAATCCGAGTTCACTTTAATTAAATCCCTCTCTTGTGTCACTTTATTTTTCAACTTTCTGACTGATGCCTTGGCTTAAGGCGGTTATGTGTTTAATTTAACAGCATCTCTCTGACTAAATGTCTGGTTGATTATATATATAAATATTTATTTATTTATTTTTTGTACCATTTCTTTCTAGTCCTCCTTCTTGCATTCTCTCCCTAAACAAACTCAATGTCCAATATCGCAACCTGCATTTCCAATATTAGTCCCCAAATACATTCTAATATCAACAGCAATAATTCAATAATTCAAAAAGAATTATTATTGAATTTATATTAAAAGCCTTAAAAATGTTCCAAATCCATCAAACACTTCACTTGTATCCATAACCATAAACATCACCATCACCATTACCTCCCCTCTCCACCCTCCCGGATAAGACATACACCATCAACTCCCACATTTTAGTAAATAAAACTAATCTCGATTAATTAAATACTCCACCCAACAGCAAATAAATCTAGATAAAATAATAAATATCCTAATATAATTCCAGTAATTAATATATCATAAAACATTGGTTTTAAATAAAGCAATGGACTCCTTCAATTCGATAAGCATTAATTTCTCATTAATTCCGGTTGAATCCGTCAGGACTTATTTTACCGAGGTCTTCAACTGTCTTTCTAACAGTACCAATACAATCTCCGTTCTCGAATTTTCGTATTTTTTGAACTTCCCTTTCATGATTTCAAATCGGATATTCAACTCCTCTCCTTTACCATCTCCTTCGAACATGGATCTGAAGGCTTTTATAAAAGCGATTTCACTCTTATATTTCAAGCCCAAAGATATCGACGTACAAATGAATTTGATTTTTAAAATATTAAACTACCAGAATACAGGGTACATAACTGCATCTGATATGAAAGTAATACTTACTCACTTATCAACAGGGTCAAATCTGATAGACGAGAACAATATCCACGCCATATGCACCGAGTTCTTCAAAGAAAAAGAAAAAATCCGAAAAATAAATTTCGTGAACAAATGTAAAAAATATAAAAATAATCTAATTTATACCATATTCTTTGCTTTGATCAATGAGAAGAAGCCGTTCGACGATAATGACATTGTTTATTTTAACACGCTATTTGACACTGGGAAACCCGCCAGAGAGTTCGCTTCAAAGGACTATTATTCAAGCGATTATTTGAAAACTGAAAACGGGCGACTCTTACAGGAAGGTGATAATGAAGACGCGAGTGATAATGATTTCAATGAATGAAATGAGTTTGAGAACTCGATTATACAGATTAAAGAACGTATTATTCGGGAAAGAATTATTAAAAGACCCGACGAAACTTGTAACATAAGCCTGAGAAAATCAGTTTCTTGTAACATGATTGGCAGGGTGAACAATAATTACAAACTATGAAATCGTAATATCAACAATAGTAAAAGTAGGTTTTATAAACACGATAAATGCAATGATAAGGAAAACAATGCTGTTGAATTTACTGGTTCGTTTTGTGAGATCACCTTCAAGGACAGTAATGATTCATCGACAAATAAAAATCAGGATGAGAATTGTCCTTCAGCGATTGGTAAACGTGAGTATCATCAAGTGAAGGTGCATATGCTTCGGAACGTGATTTGAATTTTTACAGGGAAGAGCACCGAGAGTGACGTGGTCACAGAATACAAATATTCGAACGTATTGTCCCTTAAAAACATCGAATCTACCATAAATACCGCGAATAAAACAACGAATGAAGTCATAATTCAGTCCTCGATATCAAATAAAATCAAGAGATATTCCATGCA
This sequence comes from Balantidium ctenopharyngodoni, assembly GCA_036325645.1. Lineage (NCBI taxonomy): Eukaryota > Ciliophora > Litostomatea > Vestibuliferida > Balantidiidae > Balantidium > Balantidium ctenopharyngodoni. Next base: position 15,137 of record JAWNBB010013374.1, read on the forward strand.
ACTTCCCTCTCAAGATACAGCCGAGAAATTCAATTCGATATTATCAAAGCGCAGTAACTTCCAAAACAACGAATCTTCATATCAAATACTATATCAAAGCGGTGCTGGCTCTTTCGGCGTCGTCTACGCCGCGATCAACAAAGTCACTCGCGAGAAAGTCGCAATTAAAAAAATAAAAAAAGACTTTTCAAATAAAGAGCAACTGCTGAGTTTGAAAAACGAATTGGATATTATGAATTTTATTTACTTGAACCCGCATATCGGCATTATAAAAGTAGTCGAGACTTTCGAAACGTCAACACATGGTTTTATTATTTCAGAATACATTGAAAAAGGTAACATTTGGCTCCTCAACGAAGTCTACAAAAGAGATGAATCTCTATACTCAGAAGTAATTCTCCTTATTTTCAAGCAAATCTGCGAAGCTGTTAAGTTCTACTTTTCCTTCGGTATCATACACCGCGATTGAAAAATCGACAATATTTTACTGAAGCACGACGATAAATATTCCAAGGAATCCCTTCAAATAAAAATCATCGACTTTGGGTGAAGCCATATCGGTAGCCCCAATGAAGAAATCACAGGACAACTTGGGACATTGGTCAATCTCCCGCCGGAGATAATTAATAATTTTACTTATAATCAAAAGGCGGAGATATGGGAGCTCGGGTTATTTAAGTTCACACTTTGATTTGGCTTCCATCCGTTCTGAAGTAAAAGCGTAAAAGCAACGATCAACAACATTTGCAACAAGGAAATTGAATGGCCTACGGAGTTGTCAGATAACATCGACAACAATAATTTTTATTTGTTCTCTAATATTATTAAGAACTGTTTAAACAAAGACCCAAGTAAACGTATTGGAATTGATACTATTATAAGGGCCCTAGAGTAAGCAAATGTGTCAACAGTATAACAATTATTAGGCTAAATATATTTTTATATCAATAAGATATGGTAATTTAAAAAGGTTTTTTATATTAAGAAGTAATAAATCAAGGCAAAGTATTCGTATGTTTGTTTTAATGGAATTAATTTGACGATTTATGATATTAGCAGCAGCACAATCATGTAGTAGAAAAGAAATTAAGTGTTGACTTCATGAACATAACGGCGGACAAGTCGAGAATTAAATGTATAAAAGAGAATGTTGAATTAAGTAGTTGAGGTAAGGAGATGATTATTTTAAGTCAGGCTTAATTTCTTGAGTACATGTTGTGGAATAATAAATAATTGTGTTTGTGTTAATGATATAATATAGATAATATAGATAGTTTATTTTATTATATTTGAATTAGATAAAATTTGTTTAGTGTTAGTGAGATTAATGGTTATTATAATTGAAAGGAATGTATCAAGAAGGGATTAAAAAGGAGAGAATTAAGACTCGTTGATGAAGGGATAGGAAAGAATTGAGATGATGGGATAAAGGCGTGTGGAAAGAAGGGAATGAAAAAGAGGGATTAATAGTGGCAGTGAAGGAGAAGGAGAAGATGGAATGGAAGTGTAAGTAGAGATATGATGTTACATAATGACGCCGTTGTCTAATAAGGAGGAGAATAAATAAATTGGAAAAAACGATGCTGATGATGTTGGTCTAACAAACACTTAGAAGCATTATTCCCATAATTAAAATGTTTTTATTGTAGGAGGTTTGACTATATACCAAAGATATTCTTAACTAAACTTCTCCTTTACCAATGTCAATGTCGAGAAATGGAGTACAAAAAGGAAAATGAGGATAATTACCTGATAAGAAGTTAAAACACCTTCAGCAAAGATTAAAAGAGATACAATGTTATTCAAAGGAACATTAAGCATATCCTATAGCAATAAGGAGTAGAATGACGCGAATAAAAATGATCAGAACTGTTTGATGGAACAACAGCGTTTACTCATTATAATTGACAACATTATAAAGTACATGCAAAGATAAAGCAAGATATCGACTTATAATTAATACGAGTAAAACTAAATTGATATTGTTATTGCAATTAGTGTGAATTATCAATTCACGGGTAGGATTTTCTGGCTAATGTTCGAGTATTTCATTATGGTATAATCCATTCAAAGTCGGAAATAAACATGACGAGTTTTAAGACTTTAATTGTTTGGTATGACGACGAAGATTATTTTTGATTGTGGAATCGTTTGGGAAATCTTCAGAATTTGTATGCAAGTACAAAGACTAAATAATACGAGTTAATATAAAAAAATAAAAATGTTTATTAATTAATAGGTTTAGGTTTAGGTTATTGGGGATTGGGGATTGGGGATT